>JADDOH010023106.1:0-304612 GCA_016648135.1 Agrypnia vestita | reverse complement strand
CAAAATCAAAATAAGTCTCTTTTATTTAATAACATATTCATTAATTCTGTATTTTGCCCTTTTTTATTAATATCTATTTTGACACGACATGGGATTTTATTAAATATTTTTGGTATGACATATTTTAATGTTCTTTGTCCATATTTATTTATGACCTTCGGTATTCGTAGTCCTTCTTTAACCGTAAATCTGGTACTATGTTTATGAATCAATCTATGCTTATATGTCCCATCTTCATGATATCGTGTAATTAGTTTGTACCACAAGATAGCATTAATTTGCATAGAGCCTTGTTTCTTGAAGATTTCCTGTATATCTTTAGTAGCACTTTCTTTATTTATTAATTTTATAGCCGAATTTTGAATATTTTGAATTTTTCTAATATTAGTTTTGCAAGTTAGACCCCAGCTAGTTATTCCATACCTTATTACCGATTCCGCTAAAGATTGATATATAATTTTCATAGTCTGTATCGGAATATAGTATTTAATCTTGTGCATACATCCCAATACAGTTCTCAACCTCTTACATACCTTATTTACCTGAATATCCCATTTGAAAAATGTATCTATGGTAACACCAAGATATACGTATTCATTAACTAATTCAATTTTTTCACAATCACACGATGCATTAATTCCGGAATGCAAGCAATCAAAATTATGGGAAATAATATTTATTTGATTAGTCACAGTTATATGAGGTGACCTTACATGCATGACTTTAGTTTTTTTTGCATTAATAATTAAACCCATATCATGAGACCATTTAAGTAAAGCATTATAATCTTCTTGCATACAATTTTCCACACATCTTACATCCTTGTGGGAGATAACAAGAGCAGTATCATCAGCATACACAAAATGCTTAGCGTACTTAAAGATTTTAGACATAGTAGATACATAAATAATATACAGTAGTGGACCAAGAATAGATCCCTGGGGCACCCCAGTATTCGTAAATTTTGGATTACTAAATGTGTCTTTAATTTTTACTAAAATTTCTCTATTTGTTAAGTAATCCACTAGGACTTCAATTAAATTTCCACCTATGCCAATGCTTCTCAAGATTGTTATGAGTGTTTCCCGATTTATTGTATCGAATGCTTTAGAATTATCTATGAATAGTATAATGACATGATTTTTGTCATTTAATTCTGAATTTACATGATTTGAAAAATTTTCCATGAGAATTTCTGTACTTTTGTGTTTTTGAAATCCATACTGATTCGGATCTAATATGTTAAACTTTATTAGGTAATTATAGATTTTAGTATGCAAAAATTTTTCTAAGATTTTTCAATAGCAGGCAGTATACATATGGGCCTATAATTAGTATATTCATCATGCTTCCCCCCTTTATAGATTGGTCTTATAATTCCTATTTTTAACATTCCTGGGATTTCATGCTGTGTCAAGATAGTATTTATAAGATGAACAATCACGGGACCTAGCACATTTATGTTTCTTTTAATCTCACCCAAGCGTATGCCATCAATACCTGGCATATGAGTAAGTTTCATACCCCTTACTATTTCTATGATATCACTCAGAGACGCTTTAGTGATTAACAAACTCTGTGGTTGATCTACCAAAGAAAAGTCTGACAATTTATGTTCACAATGGTGCAACATTTGATCAATAGAATCCGAGAAATACTTAACAAAGTTATTACAGATACAAGTGTATGAGGTGCCACTAAAGAATTTTGTTATGATTTCATCACAGTTACTCGTATTTTTTCTACCTGAAATGTTATTAATTGTATCCCAAGTTTTGTGGCTGTCGTGTAAAGTTTCTCTGAACAAGTTGTTATAATAGATTCGCTTTTTATTTATCAAT
Organism: Agrypnia vestita; assembly: GCA_016648135.1. NCBI lineage: Eukaryota > Metazoa > Arthropoda > Insecta > Trichoptera > Phryganeidae > Agrypnia > Agrypnia vestita. The sequence goes on along the minus strand of JADDOH010023106.1, from coordinate 302,771 downwards.
ACTTTATTTAATTTATTTCTAAACCTCTTATAATTCATTTCATGCGATTTATTTCTAGGTGAATTTCTCCACAGCAAAAAATAATTTATCCCTTTTATTTATTTCTTCTAGCTATGTATTAGTTACCCATGGACATATTGGATTTTGCGACCTATTCACACTTCCGAGTTTATTCTGGACTTTGTATATATCTCACAAAATTTATTTTTTATACAATCATATATATCACGACAGTTTTTAATTTTTTATATGGAATTCCAATTATGATTTTGAATGAGCAGATCTATTTTCTCTTGTTTCATATCCATCAGTCGCCTAGTTTTCATCTTATGCGTATTGTCAGTTTTCGTGAATATTATTCTTGAAGCTGTAATATAGTGGTCAGCCACAAGCGACTCACAAACACAAGACAGCAGTTTATTTTCATTTTTATTATTTGGCCTATATCTAATGTAAATATGATCTATGCATGATTGTGATAATCGATCATTAGCAATAGCTTCTCTTGTGATGTCAAAAATGCACCTTGTAAAATAGTTACTGTTTAGCAAATTTTCATATTTTATAACTAGAGGATCATTTTCATGTAAGGTATTTATATTTATGTCACCAAGAATGATAAAATTATCACTAGTGTTTACATTGCTAATTATTGTTTCAATTTCATTTATATATTGCAATTTATTCTGATTTGGTGGTCTATACACCGCTAATATATGAAAATACCGTAGACATTTTCACAATACATCGTGTTAATCTTATATTGATAAAAGGCAAACTTATTTTTAATATATAATAAAATTCCACCACCTGACTTATTTTTTCGACTGTAATAATACTGCTTAAAACTTGGTATATTATATAAATTTATAAATTGTTCCTCTATGTTTGTCTCACAGAGCATTAGAATATCTATAAAAGTCAATGAGTTTTTTAGAATTATATTAATATTGTCCCAGTATTTATATATCGATCTCACATTTATTTGCACAACACTCACCAAGTTCGAATATCTATCTGAGAGTTTCTTCATCCATTGATCAATATTAGTTACCCTTTCCATTTCAACTTTGTTATTATAATCTAGAAAATCGTACGGCATATTCGTATTATAAAAACCTAAGATCAGCGATATTGATTGGTAACAAAATATATTGATTTTGTATGAAGTTACCTGTAGAATTTATTGTTGCCTGTTTGCAAATTAGTATCATATAATCCATAGTAATTCCGTGTTTACAGAAGTACATGTAAATGTAGACAATCGTACACATTAACACTTTGTTAACCACAATTCTGCATTCAATTTTAATTTTTAATATTATGTATATTATTTTGAAATATATTTTTAATGGTCATAATCAATTTTTTGTCTTGCAAAGTCCATCATTTTTATTTTATACTTGCATTTGTCGCTTCTAGCGGAATGGTCCATTGGTGTGGTCATGTTATATTTAATGTTCATCTCGGCGCAGTTGGAGCATTTAGGTATTGTGTCCTTTGATAAGCAGTCCTTCGTATAATGATTGCTTCCACAATGTGCGCATATTGGGTTTGAGTCCTTTTGATAACATTTAGCTGCCGTATGGTTAAATTTTAATCAGTGATAACATTGCGTCAAGGGGTTGCAATCTTCGACCTTTATTCTAGTAAAACCTAGATTGACCCGTCCTTTCCTAATAAGTAATTTTCTCAATTCACCAGATGTTTCAATAATAATTTTTTTTTGTTTGAACTTTTTTATTTGGATTTCCCCTTTCACCGTAAGCGCATATTTTTCACTGTCTATTTCCCTTATCATTTTTATATCCTCATTTTGTAGTGTGATGTCTTCTATAAAATCTTCTTTTCTGTAATATTCATCTATTCCTTTAAATATGAGACATGGTCTTCTTTTTTCAATTTCCAAAACGTTTATTCCGTCAGCATTCAATTTATTAACTTCATTTTTTAATATATATATATGTTCCTTTTTTGGCAATTTATTAAAATTTCTCCTTTTTTCGTTTTTCTCATCCCACTTATCCCTATTCCAAGCTTCGCTACATTGATTTTTGTTTTGATTATATCATTAAGTTTATCCGAGTTGACATTTGTATTATTGGATTTTACCAGTAATGGATAAGAAGTTTCCTGATAAGGCCTGGACGCAGATGGTTTAGTGCTGCAGGTAGATACGATTTCGGCATAAGATGTTTTTTCTTTACACATAAATCCTTCCAATTTTTTATATACTCTTCACTATTTTTAATAATTTTTTCTTGTAAGATTATTGTGTGTTTTTGCCATTCCTGTTTTTCAATGTTAATTTGTTCTTCTAGTACTTTTAGATTTTGTTCGATTATTATTTTAATTTTGCTATCTTTTTGTGAAGATATTTTGTCTAAATTACTTTTAATATTTTCAAATATAGTCTCAATGGCCCCGGCCATAATGTGTTAGGCCGGGCTTTACTCGCACTGTATAGAGTTACTAATCAAAAACGACCGTTCCCGTAGGTAGCTCGAACTGAACATGATTAGATTTACTACGTCCATCCGAGAACTAGCAGTTAATACCTACTGTAGCTGAATACTTAATATAACTACATAGGTAACTAGATTATTAATTAGACTTATAAATAAACTTCTTGTGAGGAACGTCTTGATATTCTGAAAAAGAAATTTAGTATTTGTATTTGTCTTTGTATTTGTCTTTCTGAATAATTTTTTAATTTATCTCAGCTGATTTGATTAATTCAGGGAGAAAAATGATATAAGTGAAATAAATAATCAATTAATTTATATGAACGTTATATAGAACAGAAACTTTATTTAACATATTTAAAGTTAATACAGTTGACATAATTTATAAGAAATATTCGATATTACAAATATTTAAAGAAAAGAACAGTATAGGTCGACCACATTCAAAAGACCATTTCCTAGCTTTGTCCAGTAAGAAGAAAGCGGGGGAAAAGTCGCCTGGCAAGCCCTATACAAGCCTCAATATGATATTCCAAATAAATATATATTTTTTAGGTTAAAAAAGGTTACTTACTAGAAAAACTTATTTTGTGTTCATTATTTGCATCGTAACAACACATATTTTTGCGCACCTTCTTTTGAATGCTATCTAGCTATAGTAATTTACAAACGTGTCGCTCGAGCAGATATGAAAATAATATAAAAATTTCTAAATTTAGTACATGTATACTATAGATGTCTCATAGAGACGAAATAACATTTTTTTATGGGGAAATACGAAAATACCCAAAGACTTCCATACCTTTTTCTCGGGTTTGATTCCGTGGGATTGGTTTGCGGCAAAGCACATCTCCTTCTCCATTCCGCTCGGTCTCCGGCGATCCTCTTCAGCTCTGTGTAGGAGGCACAATTCATATCTTGGCACACTTGCTCAAGATATTCACGGCGAGGGCGCCCTCTGGCAATCTTTCCCTCTACCATTCTCTCCAGTATAGTTTTTAGCAGATTTTCATGGCGTAAAATATGCCCTATCCATTTTGCACGCCTTTTCGAGATGGTGTTCATCATGTACCTGGTTTCATCGATCCTGCTGAGAACCTCTTCATTCGTAATGTGGTCTCTCCAGGAAATTCCTAGGGCAAGTCTGTAGGTCCACATCTCGAAAGCTTCTAATCTTTTTTCTCTGTCGCCAATGCACCATGTCGCACATCCATACAGCAAAATACTCCACACATAAGTTTTTATTAATTAGCTTTAGCGGAGCTTTAGGTTTATATTGTTGGATTCGAAAATCTTTGATTTTTTGTTAAACGCAAGTTTTGCTTGGTGCAAGATAGACAAACTCTTTTGCGTTCTTAATTGCAGCTCCTGACATTAGTATGTTCATTTGATTACATACCTACTTTCCCATTAAAATATAGTTTCGTCTCTGTGAGACACCTATAATATATATCTTTTGAGTACTATTGGGATGAAGAGGTATTATTTTTTAATTACAATAATCCACCATAAAATAAAAACACACTTGTATTTTAGTTCCGCTTATTTCATTTTTTTATGACGTGTTTCGACTTATCATGGCATTATCACTATTTTACATTTCATAACTTGTGTGAACTACTGTATAATTTAAAGAATTTTAGCAGGTTTTCGCATTTGCATGATTCTAAGAAACAATTTTATTCAAACCCTAATAATAAACTAATGAGAGCTAATACAAAAATGGAAGACGATAGCTAGAACACAACTAGAAGTGAATGTAATGCCGGCTGTAGCGCGGTAGATATAATAAAGAAAGGATCACTGAGATGGTTTGGTCATGTGGGACGCATGAGCGAGGAAAGCATGGTTTAAAAATATATGAGGCAAGTGTTGAAGGCAATAAGTACAGGGGTCGTCTACGATAGACCTGGCATGATCAGATATTATTAACATTGGAGGATGGCCCTGCTAAAAGCCTCAGCAACCTAGCAACCAACTCAGCAACGTAAAGCATGCTTGAAAAGTTGTATGAATGTAGCCGATATAAAAGTGGTGTGCCAAGACAACCGTGACATATTAAATATGACAAATTCCGTTAAGTATATATATATATATATATATATGTATGTATGTATATATATATATATATTTTTTTTTTTTTAAGATTACGCATCATTTTAACGACTGAATCGCTTTGAATTGAACACAATTGAACATTATATTATGATTTTGTACAATCTATATTACGATACGGAATAATAGGTTGGGGGAACTCTTATAAAAGTATCTTACAGACTCTTAAAACAACTCAAAAATTAATTATCAAAGTAATATTAAAAAGACATAGAACCTTCCCTACAGATTTACTTTTTAAAAAAATTACATACATTTAAAGAAAGTACCAAAATTAGATAGATTATACAAAAACACCTCTATTTTAGAAATACGTAAAGAAACATTCACTCAACAAAATATAAATACACCACAAACTCATAATACCTACTCATAGTCATAGCCAAAGAGCGCAAATAATAGGATACTTAAACATTCCTAAATATGACAAAACAGCCACACAACACCATACACTTATCTGGGTGTCAAATATTTCAATAACTTACCAATGAATATTAGAATGAAGAACACTGTACAAAATTCAAGAAAAACATAAAGCAAATAGAATATACATTATTAAAACAAAAAATAGTTAGAATTATAAAAAATAAGGATTCTCCGAAATAATTGGCATACTTGAGTCACTAATATTTATCTTATGATGTTTGTATTTCTCTACACTGTTCCATTATTAACTTGTACATACTTATTCATTCATGCTCTTATGTATCATACTCCTGTCCCCAAACACAAGTATTACTTTACTGGGGACAGTTAAACAGGTATAAAAAAATATAAATAAAATAGAAGAATATGGCGTTCAATCTTCTCTGCCTACGGCGTGATGGTTAGTTAGTCAGTTAGTTCGAAAAAGCGTCGCACTCCACATGGGGAAAAATGCAACTAACTACGCTGACAGCCAGCGCGGGCGACCGGAACATTCGGTGGGTAAATGCCTGATGCCATTATTGGTCTAGATTTTTAATGCGTTCTGACTATTAAAGTCGCTATGTTCCGCATTAGAATTTATTACTTGTTTTATGTGTGTATCAATCATGAGACTATTTCAGTTGTGTAGTTATTTAATATTACTTATCAGTATTCTAGAATAATGGACAAGTTTCTTTCTTTTCATTTTTTATTTCAACTTCACTTTTTACGCAGTCGGGTTTTTTGAATTTTCAAATTAATTATTTTTATTTTACATTTTTTAGTAAGGATTATTAGATGGATTTTTTTATTATTTATTTATTCCTGATTAGGTTATTTCTTACTATATTAAGTAACGCTTTAGGCAGCGGTCGTTAAAATCTTTAAAAGCAGTAAAATTCTGGGTTTGTCATTCGATTAAGAATTACGAGTATATTGAATTGTATTATGAATTGCGTGTGTAGAAATGTTGCTATTAAAATATGTATTATTTTTATATTATATTGAACTCAACATTACACAGATCTGTTAATGTATTTTCTTTTCTGTCAGATGTATTTTCAGATGATTTACTTTATTTTAAATGTTTATCGATCGAATAATTTCTTGCTAAGATTTAATATTTTCAATTTACAAAAAGTTTGATTTTTGAAATTTAAAAGTTGTTTTTCAATTGTTCGAGGGACTTCTTTCGTGTTTTATTTTTTCTACACGTAATTTTGTTTTTTCTAACTTTTAATTTATAAATATTCTGCAATATAATAATTATTAGGATCCACTGTCTGATTTTGCTTGTACTATAAACTTTATAATCCCTAAATTTTTGTGTACTTACTGTATTTTTCTATGAACTGTTTAGTTTTGCGCTGTACTATTGTTTTTTTATATTTTGAAAACCAACATGTTAATTCTTTTTCCTTACATTTGTAATGTTTATTTTAAAAAAACTTTATTGACGTGTATTTCATCAAAATAAAATTTATTATTATTATTACGATGGTAATTATTTTTCAAGTTAGACCTATTACGCTATTATATAAGAACTTAATCACAGTTTTATTATAAATATTGAAAAATTAAGTGAGTAGGTTATCTTGTTACCAACTTTAAATCGTTATAGATCCTAAATGGTCATTCGAAATGAAAAATGATAAGAGAAACCTAAAGATGATTTTTAAATACCTATTCAATGATACCCAACTTAATATAGTTTGTCGGCTTTCACTTTTTATTTTTCACAATATGGCCTTTGGCTGTCGCCATATTGAATTCTGATTACTGTCATGTGTTTAGTGACACTTGCAAGATTAAAACAAACCGATTGACGTAATAATCACCGAAATCAGTCTACGCGTTTGGTCTCTAGAGCGCCACAAAGAAATACATACACAGATTGATAAACACATTACCCTTCTTTGCGTCACGCAGTTGGGTAAAAATAGGGAATCACACCAGTATTTAGGTACACACCAATACAGAAACCAATGCCATCCGCCAACTCCTAGTGCCTCCAAATATTTGTGATTCCAACTATTCGAATATCGAATAGTTAATGATAATATATTCCAATATATTCGTAAAATATTTAAGAAAGGAATAATTCACTTTGGATGATTAATTCAGATAAATACATTCTATATATAAAAAAATAATAATAATTATAATAATTATATTTATGTATTTTCATTTTTTTAAATATATGTTATAGAAAAATAACAAAAAATATAATGAAATATAATGTTGATTTTACAAGTACAAATTAAAAAAAACACAAAAAAATATATTTCAATTTTGTAAATATACATATATTAAAAAAAATTAAAAATTAGATACAGACGAGTCAGTATTCTCTCGATAACTGACAAAATTTTAGATATGTTTATATTGCTTCATATCTCACACCCCACGTGCAAGTTTCTTTAAAATTATTTTGTGTATACCTTCTTGTTTGTCGGCTCAAGTATTTATGAAAAAACCGACTCCATCGTTGACTCCACCTTAAGTGCTTATTGTAATAAAACTATAAAGATAAGCATGACTTAAAAAAAAGGCAAATGCAAAAGACGTCCGATGGCGTTTACATCTTTTTTTTTTTTTAATAAAATAGAGATGCGAACACGGAATACGTGTCACATCAATATTCTTACTATTTTCAAACTAAGCTAATCGCTTGTGCTATGAAAATAGGACTAACTTGCTAGTCTGGAGTGAGGTTCGAACCCGCAACCTTTGGATCACGAGGCGAGTGTTCTAACCACAGGACCAACAAGCTACTCTGATGATTTGATGCCCGACTTCATTGTATAGCCCGTAGCGGTATAAACTGAAAACCCTTGCAAATGACTTTCAGGGTTCGTAAACTTTTGTTTCGTTTGGAAAAATATTAAAAATCTTACAATATAAACTCGAACATATTCGAGTTTCGAATATTCGAATATTCGGATCGGAGGCTCTACTCCGAAGCAATAAATCTGTGTAGAAGTGCTGTCGATCAGCACCGTAGCAACCGAATGCAGGAGTAGAGTGTCATGTTTAAGGAGTGTTCATGTTCCAGCTGAACCCCCTGCGCCAGATTCCGACGCTGGTCCACGGCGATCTGGTGCTGCGCGACAGCCACGCCATCTGCACCTACCTGCTGAACAGGTTCGCCCCCGAGAGCCCCCTGTACCCCGGGCGGCCCGAGCGCAGGGCGAGGGTGGACCAGATCCTGTGCTTCGACATGTGCACCTTCTTCCCCAGGAACTCTGACATCATGGTTCGACAATTTGTTTTCCCATTCCTCGCGCATTTTCCTTTTTTTCTACGAGGTTAGTAACAAGTCGTGCGGTCGACGGTGGAATTTACCTGTAGATAACACCGGTCGATGTTTCTAGCTAGGTTTTCCTACACCATTTCTGAATATGTCAGTATGAGACATGTTACGCTTCTTTAAATGCGAGGTATAAAAGCTAAGGCAGAAAGAAAAGAAGGCAGCTAAGCTAATATTCAAAAATTTAAAAAAAATAACGTTTTATGACTAATTTAAATGACTAATTTAAAATGTACTGAATTTTAGATTTTATTTATCTATTCCTTCCAATATCATGTTTCTATAAAATCTTGAATTCATAACATTATAAATTACTAATTCACGATGACTGCATTAAATTTTTTTTTGGATGTTGCTGCCTTTGTTTTTATAAACCACGTATCATAAATCAAATGTCATATTCCTTTTTAAACTGATATGTATACACATTAAAAATTTTTGTATTCACATTTTCCGTGGTTTTATTTTTTCGTTACACATTTTTCTTTTTTTTCTACAGTACACATAGCACCTACCTACGCAAGCACACATTTTCTTTTTTCCCTTACAGATATTCATTTTTTTTTCTTACACATTTTTCTACTGGTATACTGTGTAAGTGATTATATATTATAAAAGTTGTTGAACTTTAAGGAAACGCTAGATAGACTCTCTGGATCAATCAATTTAAAAGTAGTTCGTATTTCTAATTGCTACGATTCAAAATTTCAGATCGTCCAAATGTTTCGATCAGTGTCTGTGTAGACCAAAGTATAAACCCATGTTTTCGAAAAATTCAAATTACAAATCCTTATATCAAAAACAGCTGACACCGAGGCCCGAACCCGAGAATATTCTGTTGCCAGTAGATCACATTCCCAACTGAGCCACATAATATTCGATTATTGAGCCACATATGTTTATCAATTTGTTTGATGTATGTATTCTCTTACTTCAATGACGCACCTACTTTTCATTTAACTTTTCATTTCACTTAACTAATTAATACTCAACGTCACACTGACATCGCCTTGCCATACCAAGTAATAATAAAAAAGAGAAAATATTTACCCAACTAAACTCTTATTTTATTTTGTCTTTAGTTTTGTGAAGGTTTTCTTGAAAGGTTTTCTGAAGAGCATATACCTCTTTCGCCAATTGCAAAAGGTGGACGACATCTCGTAAATATTTCCCGATCAAAATTCCAACGGGCTGAGATTTTTACTAAATTCTGATTAATTGCTTTACGAAATATGATATTTATACTGACCTTGACCTCGAAATATGATATTTAGACTGACCTTAACATGATATTAGGTGTACCCATAAGTAATCAATTATTTAAGTGGCAATAAAAAAAAGAATTTAACTATGTACATTTAATTTTATTTTTAATCGATTGAATCTCCATCTCCATTTTTTTGCCATCTTGTTGGTAGACTTTTAAAAAAAATATGCTTCTAGGTGTTTTTAAAGCGTCATTATTAAACCCTACCGGGCGCCCACTTCGATCGCTATCAGACAAGTCAAAATCACCATCGGAAAATTTTCTAAACCAACGTTGGCACTTATTTACTTTCAATACGTCTCCATACACATCACAAATTTTCTTTGTTGCAACCTTTGCATTAACACCCGATAGAAAATGAAACAGCATGCAATGACGTAAATATTCTTAAGTTAGTTGATTGTCCGCCATTTTACAACAGAGTAATAAAAAAAATTAAATTTAACTATCACAAGTCACAAGACCACGTACTACAATATTGCGTATAAAACACGTCGTCACACTTTACTGAGCTTGACTGAAGTAAACATTTCACACCAAAAATAATTAGTTACTTAGGGGTACACCTATTATAATGAACCTACACATTTTTTAGCTTTTACTTTATAGAGGGATTTTCAATAATGGCGATATGATTTTAAAATTAAATAAAAATAAAAAATTATGGTCACACAACAACGCTAGCTAATGTTTTCCACTTCTATTGTGCACTCCGCGAAAACACATAATTCTTTCAGGCACTCCCAACTATTGTAGTATTCAATTTTAATTCCATTTCTTGCATGCCACCTAGTGAATAAGTAATAGTAAATAAGTTTTTTTTCTTTTTTAGAAGTAAGTTGTTTTGTAAGATCATGTTTTTTCTGTGTAAAGCGCCCTTGAGGTGAGTATTCGCAAAAACGGCGCTATATAAGTTATCCAAATATTATTATTATTATTATTATTAGTGCGTACATTGAAGTATGACATTAACGTAGGAATATATTTTGGTAAAATATCGAAAAAAAATACATTTTTCTTAATTTTAGCATTATCATACTGTAATTTTCTTTCTCGTGTTCTGGAGAAGTACCTCGATGTTCGGAATAACAATGAAACTCGTTGTTGGCTTCCAGTTATTTTATTGGTTTACAAGTGACAATAGTTGGGACAAAAGACAATCGTACAATAGGAGTAATGTTCACGTCGCGATAAGAGAGCCCGCAAAATCTTCCTCTCGCCTTCCACTTTATAACATTCGCTCTCTCTTTCTTCCATGCCGTCTATCACTCTCATTCATCATACTGACGTCACTCGGATACGTTACACATATTATTCTGTCAGATATTTAATTTCGATATATTATAAAAAAAAATATATTGACTTATAAGTAAACATATATCTCGATATATGTTTACTTATAAGTCATGCTTCAATAGGCAGATGACGGATTTTGAAATAACCTTCTTTAATGTACGTACATGTCTACTATTACCGAAAATAACATTAGTTAAGTGATAAACTAAGTTTTTACGCAAATAATTGCTTTTTCATTTACCTATTTTTAATTTCGCGCAAAAACGCCCGAAGGTTGTCATGGCGTCTACGTGACGTCAAGCCTAGGTAAACATTGCATTGTGTCTATGACAACAGTTCAAGATACACAGTGACAGTACTAAGGCATGACGTCATTCGCTCTGGTCGGTGTTTCAGTTTAAATGGCGGAATGCAGAATTTTATACATTTATTTTATTGAAAATCTTATTAATCTCAATGCGTATATTAAAACGGGATCATTTTTACTCCCTTTCTTTAAACTCGTAGCGTCTGCTTGTCTACTTGTCGTCTTGTCTGCTTATCTGACGAAAAAACTTTGGATCGATTTTTAACCCATTTCCCGTGATCCAATCGAGCTGAAAAATAAATTTTTGAATTTTTCAAATTTTTAATGGTTTTTTCATACAACTTACTAAGTTGTATGAAAATATTTCAACGCGTCTGGTAGACACGGAACCTGATTGTAGTATAATTTTGGATTTTTGGAAATTATTTATTACTCCCTTTCGTAGCGTCGCTCGACCGAAGCCCAACACGTAGGTTAAGCGCCAAACGAGTTTCCACTAGTAAATGAGAAAGGGCGTATAATAAAAACTTGGTTCTTATGGGTTACTTTTTTTAGAATCCTTTCAACATATTTCTCCTCTAAAGTCATTTATTCTTCAATTCTTTAATACTGTCATCATGCCTACTGCACTGTTTAAAAATTACACAAGGCGCGTGCAATAGTCAATCAAAAAAATCACACATATAATGTATAATTTGTGGATTTTATTTAATTATTTTTCAAAAATGAACGTTACATAAAGTATGGTTACAAGATATAAACTTTTTTATTATTTACCTGTTAACATCCCCAGTAAATAAATCAATTATTTTTGCGGTCCCAGGGAAATGTGTTCCGAAGCGGTCAGAAAACGCCCGATCCGAAGAAGACCGCCGAGATGTCTGCGGCCTACGGTTTTCTGAACACATTTCTGGAAAGATCTAAGTTTCTCGCCGGGGACGAAGTAAGTATAATCAAATCAATCAATCTCACAAATTGAATTACTCAGCCACTCGAACTCCATCTATCGATTTCGCCGAAGAGCTTATTAACCTGATAACCGGGCGAGTCCCTTTTTAATTACGCAACATATAATATTCGCGAACTTTTTCACTGGGACGTCACGTCCGGTGGGCGTAATTTAATATTTTTTTATATTTTTTATTTATGCTGAAATTAAATGAAAAGACAACGAAATTATATTATATAAAGTACAAAGAAAAATACAAAATTACAAATGAATAGAAAAGAATACCAACAAAAAAATGGATTGTTACATTGATTTCGTCATCGCTGATATCGCTTTCATTCATTTTGATGGATACCTACTTTTAAAAATGTATTCTAAAATAAAAAGGTTGGAAATATAAAAAATATAAGTAAATAATATATACTACGAAAATAGGTAGGTAAGTATAAGTACGTATCCGTCACTGCTCACCCAGAACACGTCCACCACTCTCAATAGAGCGAAATGATACTGATTCCCTCCTGTCTTGAATTCATGTCGACATATGTGGATTCCAGAGCGCAACATATATTTCAAGGACGTATTTATAAGTCCTGCCCGTACCCCATACTGTTTACGTTGGACGTATTTATACGTCCCGCCCGGCTAACAGGTTAAAGAAAAAGCTCACGACAGCAGATAACGAGTAAATATGAAGCATCCAGAAAGCAAAATAATATGTATTGTCACGTGTCGTGAATTAAAAACACTGGAAAACAATTAGCGATTTATTAATCAATGATTACTTTACTATTCAATGTACACTTAAATCGAATAAAAAATAGCTTTGTCTGAATGAGACGAAGCTATTTTTTATATGGGTAAGTAGGTATAGAAGTCTTTTTGGGTGTTCATAGGGTTTACGACCTACCTTGAGGCTGGCTAAGTGATCACTTTACACAATTTATCGTTCACCAATTTCATCCATGGTAGACTACCTATCAAATTTTTCAATCAAATTCAATCAAATCATGATAAACCTATCAAATTTTTGGAGTTGTATTTTTACTACCGCCACCTGCGGATGCATACTTTGTTATTCTCATAATTCAATACAGATGTCGCTATTTCTGATGAGGTATCTTTATTTTGGATTGGATTTTTTAAAGCAATATTCTTAATATGAGTAGACATATGACGAAAATATTGATATCTCATTATCAATGCGGGGCGGGTGACTTGTCACTGAAGTGTCGCTCTTACACGTTCGTGAAAACACCTTGTGAGAATCGAAGTGCAACGAGAGCTCATAACATCGGAGAAATATTTAAAAGGTTTTTGTTCGAAGTGCATAATTATACCTCACCTTCATTAAACCAAATTATTTAACTTACAGTTATTTTTAGTTTAGAGATTCTCCGCCATGATCTGCGCTGACGGTGACGTAGTTGGATCACTTTGGTCCCACAAACATTTGTGGTCATGTGTCAAATTGACAAAATTTTCAACGTCGCATCTATACGTGCGTAGACGAACTAGTAAATCGTGTGCAGTGTGCGATGCTCAATACTACTTCGAAGGTCAGGAATGTACAGGTCGTTTGACACAAGCTGGCATTTTTGACGTTTTATGTCTGACAGGTTTAAAATTAATGAATTCAATTAATTAGAAAGCTCATTATTCATAACTGTGAATAACTTAACGTTTATTTACGCGATAGAGCTTTCTGATTGATTGAATTCATTAATTTCAAACATGTCAAACTTAAAACATCGAAATTGGCGGCAATACATTATTATACATAGCTATCAAGATTGGATTAAAGATTTAACATTTCAATATTGCTATTTTCAGAATAGCACAGATTGTTATAGGTACTAAGTGCCTTTAAAAACATTGCATTTTTAATTGGTTTAAATAATATAAAACGTTTTTTTTATACATGCTGTATAATAAAATTGCATTGGCGGGAAATCTGTGTGCGTGCCAGCTTTAGATAACGTAGCTGTACTTGCGTATTCGTACGTATACGTACTACTCAATTTCGTACGAAAACGTATCCAGTGTGCGGCCGGCGTAAAGCTACAGATACACATGCTTATTTAGTGGCACGTGAGCATGCGCAGTATCGGCCTTCTCTAGGCCTTGCTTATTAGTGGCATGTGTGTACGCACATTGCTAGTAACGAGCATGCCACTAGCCATACAACCACCGGTTGATTTATGAGCATGCCACTAAGTGGCATGCCACTAATAGGCATGTGTATCTGTACCTTAATACTGCCAGATAAGGTGCATAAGTGCGAGTGAGAGCTCCATCGGAGCTCCTTTTAGCACGGTTTACGATCGTAGTCGTCAGTTGTTCAAGGTCCGACTATAGGCATTGTCTTCCCCAGATGACGCTGGCCGACATCTGCTGTCTGGCCACGTTCAGCTCGGCGGAAATCCTGGTTCCCTTGGAGCAGGAGCAGCATCCTCTGACGGCCGCCTGGGTGACCCGCATGAAGGAGACTCCTCTTCACCAGCTGTGCAACCAGCCCGGGGTGGAGCGGCTAATGGAGTACATACGGACCTGGGATCCGGTGGGCATCGCGCCGTAGTAGGAATTTTCATTTTCATTCAACCACAGCGGAAATTTCTTTCGTGACTCGTATTTTCAACTATGAGTAGTCATATTATATCTCGCCAATCACAGTAGTCATATTATATCTCGCCAAACCAGTTCATAAATCGTACCCTCAGTACAGAATGGTTCCTACCATATTAAAAATATGGTTAGTAATTTTCTCCTCAAAACTGTTTTAAAAGTTTTTGAATTTCTTAGTTAATAAGGTGATAAGAACACACAGCTATATTCTAATATTAATATAATGTGGTTTCCCAAATATTTTAGTTTTTTTTTTTAAATAAAACCTTTTTTGCGTTGCTCTCAAGAGTATATATTTTATTATAACAATTTAATATAACAAAAGAACATATTTCACATAAAAATTTTAAAATAGTATAAGTACACATCGTACCTGAAAAGAGAAACAACATTTAAAGCTATTATTTTATATTAATCAATTGACATTCACAGACAATTTATCAATTATTAAATATTATTTACCGATATATTATCATTAAAAAATAATTTTCATAATAGGTCGATTGTCAGTTGTTTTGTTTGTCAAAAGAATTTTCACACAAATTCAAAATTTACCAATTCAAATTAAATGAAGATCAGTAGGTATCTACTTATGTTAATTTACATAAATATAATATAACAAAGTTTTTTTTTTCAATATAAACGATACAATTTTAAAATGAAAATATATGTATGTTGTTGTATCAAATGTGTCCAAAAATAAAAATGAATTGATCGGTTAATTCTGGCGTCCATCTAACGGCAGGATTGCAAAGTAATTTGTGCCTACCGTATCATAAAAAGTGGATTGCTCTAAAAATTGATAATAAATATTAATTAATTAATAAATGAGACTAACAGATAAGGTCGATATATTCACGGAAATATACAAGGCTTCTATAGCGTAATTGAATAACGCGACTGCCCCAGAAAGGAGGAGATCCCGTTATTTTTTCGTGGATTTGATTTTTTTGTATGTCTTTCTAATTAATTAATTAATTTGGCTTTAAAATAAAAGCAGTTTAAGATTTTTTACCATTTTTTATTTATTTTCAGAATGGTAAAAACATTAATACGACGGGTTTTCCGTGTTTGCAACTCTATTTTGAAAAAAAACATACATCACACACATCTGTTAATTTCTCCACCTAAAGTGTACAATTGTTAAATTTAAAAATTTCCGCTATAATGATAGAAATATTGATATATGAGACTTGCCTTAGCATTTCTCATGGAATCTACGTGTACATAAATAAGTAGGTACCTACATACGACCCACCTATCACGGCCACCACTGTAATAATATTATTATTGCGAGAAGAGGGGATGTGGTTTGCCAAGGAAAAATGTCGTTCATGGTGAAAAAGAATTACTAATTAGCGTGTCCGCGACCACACGTTCGATAAACCTAAAATATTCATACTACACGATCAAACAGAATATAAGATGAGGCGTACAGCTATATGTAACCGCTACCAATGTGTGAAGCAAGCTAAGTTTATATTTAAGTTTTGTTAATTCCATGACGTTATTATCTTTTACTTATTTACATTTTTATTTATTATCTGATACCTAGTCTCACTACCAAGTTTACTTTTAAGTTTTGTTATGTTTATATAATATTATTATTATTTTTTATATAAATTATACCTATAACTAAATATAAAAAGTACTTATGCAAGAAAATGGAAAAGAAACGTGTCGACAAGCTGCATAAGGCTTGGCACGATCTATAATAATAGAAAATACGTATAAATTTAATAATGAGTAATAAAAAAACAAAAAAAAACATTATTTTGCAAAAAAGGTCACGTTAATAAACCAAGCACGACAAATTAGGCCGGAAAATGTTCTTAACATTTTTCTCTATGGCTATGTTTTGAACGAACGGCCGCCATTTTAAGCTGAAACAAGATGGCGAATCAGGATGACACATGATATTAGCCGAGATACTTACCGGGTCAAATATTAATAAAAATTTGATCGAAATTCGATGAGAACTAAAGGACTTTTTGAATCCACAAAATATGTCTTCATCACTGTCAGCTCTACAAACCCTAGTAGGTAGATATCTTATTGCGAGTACGAGTTATTTTTCTCCAGTCTTAAATTTCTAAAACAAGTAGGTATACAGGGTGTAACAGTACCTAAATATACAGGGTGTAATTAAGTATGTAGGGTGTAACCCTGTATTTGGTTATACACAATCCTATCAAACAGCAGAATTGCCAAGACGAATAGGAATGAGCTGGGCTGCTTTTGGCAAACTCAAACATATCTTCAAGAACAAAGAGACCCCAATTAGCCTAAAAAGAAAATCCTTTGAATCATGCATACTGCCAGTGATGACGTATTGATTGGAGACTATGGCCCTTATAAAGAAAAGTGTAGAAAAGCTCAAATGCACGCAACCATCCACGGAGAGATCCATGCTTGGAGTAAGCCTAAGAGATATAATTAGAAATGACGAAATTAGGCGCAGAACTAGAATAGTGGATATCATGAATCGTGAAGCGAAGCTAAAATGACAATGGGGAGGACACGTTGCAAGGCAGGATGCTACAAGATGGCCTCCCAGAGTTCTAAAATGGAGACCTTGGGAGAATAAAAGAGAAATCGGTAGACCTCAAAAGTGATGGGCCGATGATATAGTCGCTTTGGGGGGAAAGAAATGGTTACAATTAGCAAACAACAGGGAAGAATGGAAAAAGAAGAAAGATCATTGCATCAAAAAGTGCAAAGTTATGAATACCATTAATATATATAATGGACTATACCACTAAGGGTCGGTTGTTTCAAGTTGGATTAAAGTAAGCGTTCTTTTAAAACATAGATTTTTACGTTCTCCACCAATCAGACGATCCGTTTTCGTAAAAATCTATGCTTTAATCGACCGCTTACTTTGATCGAACTTGAAACAACCGGGCCTAAGATAAGTTAGAATATATAATAAATAATCCATATCAACAAATTGATTACTGCGCTAAAATTCTAAGGAAGATATCATATAGATAGTTTTTAGGATTACAGTATCGCACTTTTTATTATATATCGGTGAATTAAAATTACACCGATACGATCACAACCATTTCCTGCGCTGTTTGCTTCTCTGATTAAAATAGATCAAATGTGGGGTGTAAAAGCAAAGGCAGCAATATCCATAAAAACTTAATGCAGTCATCGAGGATTAATAATTTACAACGGATGAATTCGAGATTTTATCGGAAACAGCCTATAAATTTATAGGAAACATGATTTCGGAAGGGATAGATATATAAAACCTAGAATTCAGTACATTTTAAATTAGTAATCCTCAGTGAAGCTAATCAAAACATTTATTTTTATTTTTTGGATATTGCTGCTTTTGCTTTTATAATCCAAAAATATTACCTATGAAATTCGTAAAAAAAATAGCGAACTTTGGTTAAACTACAATACATAAGCAAGTAAATAAATAACATATTATCTAATAAATATTGGGTCTTAATAAAGGTAGGTTGACTGGCTTATTAAGGTATATTTCGAACTTTCTTTCCTTTCCTTTCCTTTCCTACTTCAAAATAAACTTTCCTACTTCAAAAGGTCTTGTGACGTAACTATTGAAAGGAAGAAACTTTCAATAGAAGGAAGCTAGACGATCCGCCATTAAAAGATTTTCATGTAGTTAAACTTTCTAACGAAAACCCTCAAACGGTCGTTTTTTTGCGAAAGGGGTTTTTTAGTGGAGAAATTTCATATTGTTGATAAAACGATATTTTATTTAATGGAATTAAATTATAGATCAAAACTACTTTTTTGGGTCGCAATCCTTAACATTTTTTTTGCATAACTTGAAGTTCTAAGAATAATTGAGCCAAATTCATTCGAAAATTCCAAAAATTGCCCGAGTCATAGGTATTTGAAGCTAGAATGCCGGGTGAATTTTTAAACGGATCACATTATTCTTTTGAATTTTTCTCGAATCTTCCCTTTTCAGAATTTTGGAGAAAAATAAAAGGCCAATTTTGTTGTGGTCTGCAACAAGCACTCGATTTTTCCATGCTTGTTGTTTCTTGAGATGCCACGATGGGCCTTTAATGTGGTAGTTTCCCTTTTGCTTTCCGCATTCTATGGCGTTGAACTTCCGCCTTTAGGGAGCTTTTCTTCCCCTCGGGACATAAGAGTGCCCTGCCAGCTTTATCCCGGAGGAAAAGTTGGGAGCCAGCCTAAGCGGGCTACTCCCACACCTACTGCAGGGGCAATCTAGGGTGTAAGAGTAGGGTAAGGGTGTAAGACCCTTATATTGTGATGTGCATAGCCAATACACATCACAACTTCTCCACTTTTACACCCTAGATTGCTCTGCGACAGGTATGTGAGTAGCCCGCTTTATACCGACCAGCGTTCGTCCCTGTCTATATTTGCCCTCACTAAAGGTACAGATACACATGCTTCTTTAGTGGCATGCTAATGAGCATGCTACTAATAAGCATGCCCTAACAACTGTACACACTTGCTCATTACTGGCATGCTTATTAGTGGCATGCTCATAAATAAGCATGCCCAAAGCTAACAATCAAACACACATGCTTATTAGTGGCATGCTCTTGTCATAGAATAGAGACGATCTTGTTCAAAATGGAAACTTTGCAAACTGAAATAGAAAATTCAAGTGAACCAATAAATCAAAAAAGTTCCCGAGTTTCCATCCGCACATTTTTGATTTTAGTTTGCCTATTCATAAAGTTTCGTAAACATTATTTCTCACTATATTATTTTTACACAACGGTGACCGAGTATTCCACAGACATTCGTGATTCCTATAATAAGTCACGAAAAATAATGTGTTATCATCTCCCCAACGCGCCATATTTGTTTCATCTGTCGCGGACTGAGAAGATCGCATTGATAATACTAGCCGCGTAGCCCGCAAATGACATAAGCATGCTCATAAATAAGCAAGTCTGTTCACACATGCTCCAAAGATACCCCTTCTATATGGTGAATGACAGTGGCATGCTTATAAATCAACCGGCGGTTGAAATGAGCATGCCACTAGGTGGCATGCTCATTTCTAGCAATGTGCGTACACACATGCCACTAATAAGCATGCCACTGTCAAGGTCGACACTGCGCATGCTCACGTGCCACTAAATAAGCATGTGTATCAGACGCCTAACCTGTGACGTTTTCCGCCCACTACCGCGTGGAGGAAGTAGTTCAAGAGCTTCCCTTCATCGAGCGGGCATTTCTCAGTACTCTAGGGGACTAGATAAGGGATTAGATCAAAACCAATAAACCAATTTAAAAAAATTATTGAAATCTGTCAATAAATAACATGGCAAGGAGTTGTTGACTAACATTCAAGTCATTTTGAGATAATTAGACATTTTCATTTTGCCTTTGACAAATATGTTTTATTGCTAATGATTTATGTCACTAAAATATCAAAAAAGTATTTACAAAGTAAAAAAATGCATTAATGCACAAAAAATAAAAAAATGTAGTTAACAACCATTTATTCGCTTCTGGAACTCATTTTCAATAGAATAACACCTTTTTAAAATTGGTAAAACACAAACATCAAACAACCCTTCAAGTGCTATCCATTTTTACCATCCATTATCCAAAATTACACAATACTATTGTTATTATTTAATGCATTAATTAATAATACAAAACATGGTATGTACCATTTAAAATTATTGAAAAATAATATATAAGTACATATTATAATAGTCTTTAAATAAAAACAAATATATGACAGTACTGCCAGAGTAAAATTTATTATGACCATAAATATTCAAATCAAATTAAAAGGCGTGTTAATTTCAGAATGATGGCACGAACATGTTATTATTGAAGATAACATGTTCTTCCCATTAGTAACTAATTTGATTTTTATGAAAAAGTTCATCCCTATGATTTGAACATGTTCTAATTATTTTTAAATTCTGAACTTATTTGTAATGGAAAGAGCGTACAATATTTAGTTCAGAGGGCTTATTAACTCATTTTTGACAAAAATGTTAGTTAATTCTTGCCATGAGGTCTTCAACAAATAAAAAGAATATTAAAAGAAGTATCTTTTAGCGTGGAATGATTAACCTCCAACTCGCCTGTGACGTCACGCGTAGCACGATTCGCGATGTACACCGGGTACGAGAGATGACGTCACGCGACTCCACCAGACGGAACAAAATTATTCACGCAAAACGCAAATTTAAAATTCTATAACTTTGTTGGTTTTTGAGAAATCTTAATTTTACTTTCAGACCTTTGTTCGATATTACTTAAATTTTCATTTCCATTCATTGAAAAAAGTAAGAAACTTCTCCGTTGGTGGAACGCGCAAAATCTTACCATTATGACTGATCAATCAATTCGACACAAAGGGCAAGAATTCGGATAATGGTTACATCATTGTTGTCCTTCCACTACAGTCGAAGTCGTGTTGAATTAATGAACTAAAGCTCGATCATCAATACATATTACAAATTAATTCTACGCCTTTGTTCCGGGCTTCGAACGACGCCTAATCTTTGAGGGGTTGAACCGCCTCAAGTGGCCCCAGTACACGATTTTCGTATTTGCTCTCGATTTGATAAATTTAACGTAAACTTATTAAATCATTTTGCAAAACTCATAGCTAAACAGGCTTTTAATCAATTTTATTATGATAGATACATTTATTCTTGAAGCTTTCCTTAAAAATATATGAACAAGTATATTGTTATAACATCAAAAAAATTATAACCCCGAAACACTATTTTATTATTTCGTTTTGGATGCCTCGGTAAATACAGCTCGTTCCGTTAGTCAAATAGTCTACGTATCCTATTCACAGCATCTTTGTGATTTGAATACACCACCTAAATAAGGATTTTGTTAAAGATTTTAAAACTCTGAATGTTGCGAATGTACCACTTATGAAAGCATTTAAAAATGTCTAATAATTCTAAGAAATTTTAAATAAATCACTTCTTCAGCTCGACAAAAATTTACACTTTTTCCATTTTAAAAAATACATCACAATGCGATGCTCAATTTTATACATTTTCAAACCACACTAAGATTACTTTATTTAATATTTTTACAAAATACTACATGACCAATCGGCTTTGAAATTTGGAAGCGTTGTACTGCCACATATGTCTTCCAAACGTTAAAACATACGTTGAAACGCAACGTAGCTGTATTAATGTTAACGTAAATGTATTAATGTTATTTTTACGTCATTTTACGAACTTTTTACTATTTTTCGAAGAATTTGTATTTCAAACAAAGCTTCTTGCAAGAGTCCCATGTATTTCTTTAAATGGATAAATTTACAAATCAGTCATTATACATGACCGAAAAAATTACACATTTTTTCAATTTTCCTAATTTAAACGCTTGTATCTATTAGGATAGATAGTTACAAACTACAAAGCCATGATAATATAAAAATTTCAACGCAATTAATTCTTTAATCTAAAACACAAGTCATGTGATAATTTAATTGAATCAATATCTAATATTCCTTCGCCTATCTAAGATTTGAGGTTTATTATTTTATGATAGGTATTTTTTATCTATTGCTAATATTTGTGTGTAATCTTAGATGACCACATTGGAAATTCAAAAAGGCCTATGTGTATTTTTCAACATCGAGATTCGTGTTTGAAAGAAACGCGATTTTGGTGCGTACACAAAAAAAAACGCGCGGTAAAAGTTATACTTAAAAACTAAAATTATGTACTAATGACGCTCAAAATAATGAGTTGTTACGTAAAACAAATCTTAACATTCTCAAGGCATTACCACTGACCGCCTATTGATATTGCAGAAGAGACCGATCTTTCTTGCGCGGGAGCTTTTATATGTTCCCGCCACTAGGGATGGGACACTCCTAGTGTTGCGCAGTATTCAAAGACAATACATGTCCCGTTATTACGGTACTATAACATTTCTTTAAAAGTAATTTTTTTATTACGTTACATTAAACATAGAAACATGATATTGGAAGGGATAGAGCTATAAAATCTCGAATTCAGTAAGTGTTTCCTAAATAAATGAATGGTTGCAGTAAATAGGCACTAAGTAACAAAATTTCATTTTTCAAACTATGTATGCAGATTGGTTCTATATGACATCGCCAATAACCCCAGTAACGCATTATGTCCCTGCAATGTTGCATTTAGCCGTTATGCTTGTTTGAATATCGCGACTTCGCTAAGTACCTACCACGGCGTATTTTTAAAACGGCACTAAGTGCTATGGTCCGCTAACTTCAGATTGTATGAAAATGGCTGACCAAGTAGGGTGCGCGTCGTGTGAGCTCCCCTTACAAACAACAAGGAAAAGGTGTTATATAGAATATAATACAAATAAAAAAAGAAAAACACAAGGCCTGGAATGTACATCAATAACTCAGAATATCATTCCAGCAAAAATTCCACCAGTAAATGAGGTATGATTTATTTTGTGTTTTGAAATTAACATTCATCCCGGTATTTTGTTACGGACAAGGGATACTGTTTGAATATGCTCGGGGTACTTACCTAATGACGTTGGACGTGCCTTTCGTAGGAAAGAGCGCTGGGTACTTGGGAGTTGTTTGAAATGCATAATATTTCGCAACTTAATTACAGGAAACACAGAAAACCTTTTCTTCTAGTTTTTATGTAGAAAAGGCAGGTAGGATATATAGTATAGATTTTTTTTTAAAAACTCATAAAAACTTATATACGACATTTTTATTCACCATATCTTGTTTTCCTCGACTTGTCGGTCATGGTACTTAGTGCGTAATTTGATTCAACCATTCAAATAATCTTATTTATTATGTGACTGCATCAAAAATTTTTTTTTTGGGAATTGCTACCTTTGCTTTTATACCCCTCATATTTCCTATTACAAAATGATTTTGGCACATAGCTCCCTTCAAATGAACACAACAACAATTCATAGAAGACATTGTTATCACTTGTAATCGCGATAAACTACTACCGGGAGGGTATATAACCCGGCCTATTCGGCCGTCTGGACTGAAGAGTGTAGTTTGCCAGTTCAGTCAAGTCACAATCTGCCACCATGAAAGTGTTTGTGGTCCTGCTGATGCTGGGCCTAGGCGCCCTGGCCATGCCGCACCAGGACAAGACGAGAGCTGCTGCGGCCTGCACCGCGGAGAACTGCCTCCCTCCAGACTGCAGATGCTCCGGCACCAACATCCCCGGGAACATCCCCAGGGATCAGACTCCACAGGTTTGTCTTCTGACTCTCTAACATTAATTTTTATTATTATTTTACTTTTATAGGTATTTTATAACTCTCTTCAGGGCTCTTACAAAAAAATTAAGTAAAATATTATACATCATGCGCAATAAACAATTCTTAAGAAGAATAAAAGACTTAAAGAATAACGTTGTAAAAAAGACAATATAAACAAAAAAGTAAATAATTCGGACATATCGAAAATCTGTAACAAAAGTACAGTAATTGAAAACTCCAAACAAAATATATAGAAATTTTTATATAGTAAATACCCAAGAAACACAAAAAAATAAATAATATAAAGTAGAAAGCAAGTATATAGCAACAGCATAAGCTTAAAAAGCAGAATATAATTTAAAAAATACATTACTCATTTCCTTCGTATTTAAATCACAGAAATGCACAATTTTAAACTTAAGAGGCCCCAGTACACGATTCTCGATTTGCTAAATTTAACGTAAACTTATTAAATCATTTTGCAAAACCCATAGCTTAACAGGCTTTTAATCAATTTTATTATGATAGATCCATTTACTCTTGAAGCATTTCCTTAAAAATATATGAACATATGTGTTGTTATAACATCAAAAAAATTATAACCCCGAAACAATATTTTAGTTTCCATGCAATAGAGTTAGTTATCTTTGGTATAATAGGAAATGCTTCAAGAGTAAATGGATCTATCATATAAAATTGATTAAAAGCCTGTTTAGCTACGGGTTTTGCAAAATGATTTAATAAGTTTACGTTAAATTTAGCAAATCGAGAGCAAATACGAAAATCGTGTACAGGGGCCTCTTAACCACGTTACAAGTTATAATTATAATGTAAGTATATATTGGACATTATTTGTAACAATATATGAATGACCATTTGACACACTTAAAATTATCACAATTTGAATTTACTACAACCCAAAATCACTTTGTCCACTTTTTTGCCCTAATTGACGAAGTCTAGTTATCCTTCAGTATACCTTTTAAAATATATATATTTTTTAAATATATTTATTAGAGACACTAACAGGATAATAGGTGCATGATACTCAAATAATAAAACATTATAAATGAAGACTATGCCCATTATCCCAATTACAAGTGTTTTCGGCACGCTCAAGTAACGTGTATTTTTGCATTTAAGTATATTTTACATGTACATTTATGTGTATTGTATATTTAGTGTTTGAATGTAGTGCGATTAGTATTTAATAAATAATTGATTTAATGGATCTTTAGGTTCAGGTCATCGTTTAGAAAATGGATGTTGTGTATGAGTGAGTTTTTGAACGATGATAATGTATCTGCAAGAATATCAGCATCAATATGTTTGAATAAAGTAATGTTGGTGGCAAAGACGTCTAGCTGCTCGTATCTGTTTGCTAGTCTAGGAAGCCTTTAATTTAATACGTAATTGGTGGCTGCAGTTTCCAAGGCAAAGACTACACGACATCTAGTTACGCGAGATGGAACACGCAAGCAGCACACGACACCTTCTAACAGCTGAAGATAGTTTCTAGAATGTGTTTTAGTTTCGTTTTCATTCATATCACCTTGAGGCAAAAACAAAAAATATATTCAAATTCACATATATTTTGACGTAACTATTACATTTATAAAATTCGTTTTATTTTTATTATTTACAGCATACATTGGTTGATATTTTTCTTTGAAAACTTATTTTGAAATTTTCGGAATGGCGGATTGAGTGCTGTCCCGCAAAGATTCTTCTCCTGAAATGAAAAGTTTATTATTTTCCTGTTAATTGATGGGATGTCTATTCTGTAGCATATCGTTAAAAATGTTTTTTTTGAGTAAATGAGATCAGTTTGAAAATAATTTTCAATTAAAGTTAAAAAGTCATAAAAAGCAAACGGTGCATTTAATCATATAAAAAAATCGTATAAAAAAAACTAGATAATTTTAATTTAGAGTTTCGAGAAAAACGCAAAATAATAATGTAATTCGCTTAAAAATTATTCTGAGAACTTCAAGCTTTAATATAAAGTAAAAAAAACGCAAAAGAACAATTTCTTTAAAATGTCAGTCAAAAAAATACCTGAAGGCGACGAATTATAAAGGGTTTATAATCTATAAGAAAAAAGTCTCCCTCATTTAATATTGAATAAAAATATTCTTTTCACTTTCTGTGAAATGTTAATGGTTAAGGAGATAAGCGACATCAAAATTGGCATTTTTTTCCAATATTTCTGATCTATCTTCTGTATAACGTAAGAGATTCTGCGAATTTCAAAACCAGAGGCGATGGCCACTCTACTGTATAACTTTTCGGGTTGTAGTAAATAAAATGACCATTGACGGATAATAAAGAAGAATTAGAATAATGTTAAGTACAATTCCTTCTGGGATTTTTTTTGGCTTTTGCCGAAGACAATGTTTTCTTTCACAATTTATTAAACACCACCAGCAGGTTTGTGCCAAGGTAGTGAGTGTCCTTGTGAAGAAGTGAGGGTATGCCGTCAAGTTAGACCGGTCGCACTTTGGATACGAATTATTAAGTACATATTCGTACATTTATCTTCGTACGTATTTAGCGCGCACACTGATTGCGTCTTGTGTTGGTCACGATCAGTTACTTCTTCCGTTTCTCCGATAAAGTTTGTGCCAAATGAATAATCTGTACCTTCTGGAAAACTCTCTTCTTACTCGTAGGCTGCTACAGCGTCGTCGGCATCGTAGAACCAAATGGGTGAACGAAATACAATATAATAGAAGGGATGACTTTGGTAAATTCCATCATATTATAGCAGACTTAAATAATGACAAATTTCATGACTATCTATCTAATAGATTCACAAATGCCGGGGAGAATCGAAGTGCAACGAGAGCTCATAACATCGGAGAAATATTTAAAAGTATTTTTGTTCGAAGTAGGTACATAATTATACCTCACCTTCATTAAACCAAATTATTTAACTTACAGGTATTTTTAGGTCTTTAGAGATTCTCCGCCATGATCTGCGCTGACGCTCACGCAGTTGAATCGTTTTGGTCCCACAAACATTTGTGGTCATATATCAAATTGACAAAATTTTCAAAATCCATCGTACGAAATCGCATAAATTTCCGAACAAATCCGGATCGTGTCGGACGTTGCATCTATACGTGCGTACACTCACTACTAAATACTTGAAGCAGCGGGATCCCGCGGGAATGCGTGATCCGTTTTGCGGGATTGCAATCCCTAGGTGCGTGCGCTTTTGCAAAATGGACGTCGATTCATCGTGTACATTAAGAGATCATCAAAAGAGAGAATTGATATTCGGAAGTAGTTAAAAAACTTTGTTCATCATTTCTTAATTCATGCATTAATGTTTCGAATATGCCTGCTGAAAATCTTTCTCGATGAAGAGGGTGAACCTACGTCTTCTTCTTCTTAAATACAACCCCAGCACTGGGATAATTTCGTCGTCCATCTTGTACGAAGTCTGATCTAAAACCGAAGTGGACAATAAATATTCGAATCGGAGTACGTGTGAACACACACGCCCGGACGCCATTTTCCGTCTAAACCGTCATAGTGTGAACGGACGCTAAGAGTATTTTCCACCAAACAAAACACTCGTTTTCATAGAAATCTATGCTTTTTTCTTGACTACTGATCAAACAACCAGCCCTTAAATAGATATTTTGATTCTTCTATAGATCCTTCTTCCTCTTCTTCTTCTCGTGCCCTGTCCGTTTAACGGACGTTGGCTATCATGTCGGCTATGCGGACTTTGTTTACTGCGGCCCGAAACAGCTCCACAGTAGACTGGCTAAACCACTGTCACAAGTTTTTCAGTCATGAAGTCCTCCTTCTTCCAGGGCCCCGACTTCCGGCAATCTTTCCCTGCATTATGAGATGCAAGATCTCGTATTTCTCTGGATGTCTCATCACATGTCCTAGATATTGAAGTTTTCGGATTTTTATTGTTTTAATAACTTTTTTTTCTTTATTGATCCGAGCCATAACATCTTCATTCGTAACTCTGTCCATCCAGCTTATTTTGAGAATTCTTCTGTAGATCCACATCTCGAATGCCTCAAGTCGCCTTATCAGTTCTTCGGTAAGCTTCCATTCCATAGAATTATACTGAAAACACGTAGCATCTGACCATTCGAATTCGTAATCCTAGGTTGAGATCATGACTGCAGAACATATTTTTCATGCGGATAAAGGTTGCACGAGCTTGCTCTATGCGGCATTTGATTTCAACCGAAGGATCCCATCTTTCATTTAAGTTGCAGCCCAAGTATACAGTACTTTGTACCTTCTCTATTTCGTTCCAGCTATATAAAGATTGTCATTCAAGTCAATTGCGTTATTTTTGCTTATAAGCTTGTATTTTGTTTTGTTTGTATTAATTTTTCAAATGTCTTCACTACTTGATTCAGCAGAAGTTGCAGATCCTCAATGTTACTTGTTAGAAGTGCCGTATCATCTGCATAACGCCGGTTGTTCAGGATCTTTCCATTTTCCATTAATTTCCATTTATAACAAGTCCTTGAGTAGATTCTTGCAGAGCTTCATTGAATATTTCTTCCGAATATAAGTTGAACAGCATGGGTGAAAGAATACATCCTTGTCGCACGCCTCTCTTTATTTCTATTTCGTCTGTTAGACATTGTTCGACTCTAACTACTGCTTTTTGGTTCCAATATAGATTTCCTATTATCCTTATATCTTTATCGTCTATCCCAGAAGTTTTCAGAATTTGGATCATTTTGTCATGTCCAACTCTATCAAACGCTTTATGGAAGTCAATAAAGCATGCATGTACATTTGTATTCACATCTCTACATCTTTGGATTAGTACTTGAATATTAAAAAGCGCTTCCCGAGTACCCAACCCATTTCGAAAGCCAAATTGTGTTACACCTATCTTTTCTTCCACTTTGCGATATATGCTATCCACATTTGTAGATCCACATCTCAAATATTCATCTTAGTTATTCCTTCAGTAAGCATCCATGCTTCCGTTTCATAAAATATAATCTAATCTGACCATTCACGCTCCTAGTCCAAAGATGAGGTCATGACCGTATAATATGTATATTTTTCATGCGGATATTAAAATATACGAGTCTTGTTTTTGAGCTCTATTGATATTTACTTAAGGCATTATATAATGTCATAATTAAGGCTTTAGAGATTTCGATGTGACTTTGATTTGGGGTTGACATTCTACTTAAAGCTTACGGAAACGGATGGGGTGGGGACACGTGATCTTGCATAAAATACAAAAGATTAGCGCTCGACGTTACAGACAATCTCTCATCAAAGCATTTGCTATTTTATCACTTCAATAATAATTATATCAATTTTCAATCAGATTAAAAAGTCTGTATTTTTTGCGATTACTGCGATAACGGGGATTCACTTCGTGTAAATATATTTTTATATCTGTAAAAATAAAGTATTATTTAATTAATAACTCGTTATCAGATCTGAGCTAAAGGTATTTAACATTTTTTTATTTTATATTTCATCTAGTAGGTATATCCGCTGAAAATGTATATAAGTATTATTATCAACAAAAAAAAGGAAAAGATAAATTTTCATTTATAGGTTTTATTATATATTTGCTTTTTACTTTATACTTATTGTATTTATCTTCATATTTTGTATTTTAATTATTTGCTTTCCACTTTATGTCATTATTATTATTTTCTTTAAACTAAACATTCTATAAATGTACACTTTACCTATTAATTTGCAAGAGGCCTGCAGGGCGTTCATAAATAAATAAATAATAAAAAATTATGCCCGAGCGAACAAAATCAGTATCAGTTTCTCTTCTCTGTTGCAGTTCGTTCTCCTGACCTTCGACGACGCCGTGACGCCGGCCAACATCGGCTTCTACCAGCAGGCCCTATACGGCAAGACCAACCCTAACGGCTGCGCCACCTCGGCCACCTTCTTCGTCTCCCACGAGTACACCGACTACTCCCTGGTGCACCAGCTCCACGCCAACGGCCAGGAGATCAGCCTCCACTCCATCAGCCACGAGCCGCTCACCGTCTACTGGAAGAACGCCACCACCGCTACCCTGATCAGCGAATTTGCCGAAGAGAGAACGCTGATCAGCAAGTTCGCCAACATTCCAGAGGAGGAGTTGAAAGGTTCGTTTCGAGAGCTCAAACAATATGTTCTTTCGGATCCCATTGCAGGGTCCATCGTCAGGGCTGATGTGTTGCGTGTTGATGAAACCTACATTTCATTGGAAATAAGTTTTTAAAAACAATTTCCACGACAGTTTTCCTTTTGTATGCGTGTATAAATAAATATTTAAATTTAAAATATGAATATTACAAAATTTTATGATTAAAGTAAATTATTATAATTATTAAATTATATATACATCATACAAAATTGTATGATGTATAAAGGTATCTTAAGGTAGATATAGGTAGATAAGGTAGATATAGGTAAGGTAGATAAGGTATATAAGGTAGATATAAAAATCTTCGATAGCCTGCCAAAGGAAATTAAAAACATGGAGAATATAAGGAGGTTTAAACTGGAGTGCAAAAATTTTATCATAAAAACTTTTAAATGATTAGATGGAATTCAATACGTCTAAGTGAAATCATGTATTAACCCTCACAACATTATGTGCGGAACTAAATAATTAAGATAAATAAATAAATATTGCTACTTGTGCTATTTACCTAATTGTTTTTTTCCTATAATGTTTCAGCCTAAAATCGACATTCACTCTCACTTTATGCCTTGGTTTTTTACAGAGGATATTGCTCTTTGCTTTTAATAGTAAATTAGAAACATGATTTTCGAAGAGACAGAACTATGTTTCCTTTAAATCTCGAAATCAGTACATTCTAAATTAACAATCCTCGGTGACTGCGTTCAAAACGTTTATTTAATTTTTAGGATATTGTTGTTTTTACTTTTACACCTCTCCTATTATAAAATTTTACATTTCGTCCCCTTAGAGGTAAAACTCACTGAGTGACATTAGAGTACTTTTGAGATACTGAAGTTTAAACATTCAAAACGTGATATAAAATAAAGTATAAGTAATTTGTTGTTTATTTTTTTGCAGTGTTGTAAATAATTTAAGAGTGCATAGCATACAATGAAAATATTCAGGATAAATTCATATTTCATATTAATAATGCACTTAGTGAATTGTACCTGGGCAGAAAAAATATGTTTTACTAATTTTTTTTTTCTAGGGATTGATGTTTTAATACACTCTCATTTCATATTAATAAGTTGTATTTTAGTTTTAAAAAAACATATCAAATGCGAAAAAAACATATAAATAACATTTTTATAGTATATCTAATAATCTTTCCCACTAACACGCTAAACAACGAAGACAATTTTTCAACTTTGCCGCCAGGTAAAACTAACTAAGTGATTGATGAGTTTTACCTGAACAGAATTATTGAAAAATTTTAAATGATGAGTTTTACCACTAAATAACTTTGAATAGAGAAGGAATATTAACTTCTTGATTTTTTCCTGGTATTCCTATCTCATTTTTGCCCAAAATTGCACTTAGTGAGTTTTACCTATAGAAAGATATTTGATGCACTTTGAATAGAGAAGGAATATTACCTATAGAAAGATATATGATGCAAGTGTCGACGGCGCCAGAAAGAGAGGGCGACCACGGAAGACGTGGCATGACCAGATTAACCAGATACTGGAAGATGGTCCTGTTAGAAGCCTGAACAACCGTCGAGCTTGCATGCGAAGATGTATGAATGTAGACGAAGCGAAAGTTGTATGTCAGGACAGAAGAGTATGGCGCTCTATCCTGTCTGCCTATCCCCACGGGGAAACGGCGTGATGGTAAGTAAGTAAGTAAGTAGTACCTCTAAAGGGACGATTTTCTCGTCCTTACATTTGTTACTTCAAAATGCAGTCTTGCGTGGTAAATTTTTTTCGCAGCATACTGTGCACAATCGGATCATTGAATTGACGCTTGTTCCACAATCTTCCAGGCATCCGGATGCCATTCCTGCAGATGGCTGGCAACAACCAGTTCTCCATGCTGAAAGAGAGCGGCTTCCTGTACGACCTGTCGTGGACGACCCAGGCCTACATCGAGCCGGGCCTGTGGCCGTACACCGCCGAGTACCAGAGCACCCAGGAGTGCCTCATCGGACCGTGCCCCACGGAATCCTTCCCCAACGTGTGGGTCATCCCCATGGTCAACTGGAAAGACCTCGGCGGCACCGTC
Organism: Agrypnia vestita; assembly: GCA_016648135.1. Classification (NCBI taxonomy): domain Eukaryota; kingdom Metazoa; phylum Arthropoda; class Insecta; order Trichoptera; family Phryganeidae; genus Agrypnia; species Agrypnia vestita. Next base: position 270,604 of record JADDOH010023106.1, on the reverse strand, counting down.
TGCTCCATGGTGGACGCCTGCGTAGACATGTAAACTATTGCTTCCTTTCCTTTAACTCGTGGCGTCTGTTTGCTTGACGAAAAAACTTTGGATTGATCTAATCGAGCTGAAACATCCCGTCCCGCACCCATGAGTGTCAGCGGGACGGTGAGTACGGCCACTTTAGTATTAAAAATATATGCCGAATATGGATGGCTAAAGTGTAGGACCGATATGGGAGCTATTGCTCATAGAACGGCCCTGGGTATGTGGTGGATCCCTCTTCTCTATTCCTTCATCTCCTTCCATTGAGGTACATATAACCACCCATGTGGGGTGCTAACCCAAATATTATAAAATAGCGAAATTAACTAACATAAATGGAAACCGAAGGAATTGCAAAAACGCAATAAATAAATATACGAAGTAAATAAAATAAACAGCTCTATTACATTAGTATATAAGTATATATAATACTATTAGTAAAATAAGATCTAAAATACGTGTGGCATATACCACGTTATTATATTTTCAAACGAATTATTATATTAATTATTTCATATTATACTCATCTACTATCGTCAATGACATGACATGCAATAAGCTATTGCGCGAATCTATAATGACTGTTCCCGCACTCCACGCGCGACTCTTTGCTTCTGTAGAGAGGCATAATGATAGCCCTTCTCCAATCTGCGGAATGTTGATCGGAGAGTGTATGAAACGTTTATTTTGGTCAACAGCCCAGAAGACGTGGATGGTCTCGTGCAGTGGATGATCGGGGAGTTCGAGAAGCAGTACAAGGGGAACCGCGCTCCATTCGGCTTCTACGTGCACTCCGCCTGGTTCCAGGTCAGCGACAACCACTTCCCGGCTTACGTCAAGTTCTTGGACTACTTGCAGTCACTTCCAGACGTCTTCTTGGTAAGTCACACAATAGTAAAAATGCAAACTTTGATATCGCATATCTCACCGCCAGGTACAGTCGACATCTGACTCAAATACAAAATGTATCAATCTATTCGGGTACGGCGGGGAAGTCATTAACGGAAACAGCTCTAGGATCGGAGAAATGATGAAACGTAATATTATTCACGAATGTGTTTTCTTCCTTCGTCTTTCCACTGCTGGATATAGGCCTCTTCCTTATTTTTCCATTCTTCCCTGTTGTTTGCTAATTGTAGCCATTTCATATATCATCGGCCCACCTCTTTTGAGGTCTTCCGATGCCTCTTTTATTCTCCCGAGGTCTCCATTTCAGAACTCTGGGAGGCCATCTTGTAGCATCCTGCCTTGCAACGTGTCCTGCCCATTGCCATTTTAGCTTCGCTACACGATCCACGATATCCGCTACTCTAGTTCTGCGCCTAATTTCGTCATTTCTAATTCTATCTCTTAGGCTTACTCCAAGCATGGATCCCTCCATGAATCGTTGCGTGCATTTGAGTTTTTCTACACTTTTCTTTGTAAGGGCCATAGTCTCCACTCCATCACTGGCATCATGCATGATTCAAAGGCTTTTCTTTTTAGGCTAATTGTAAATGTAAAATGTAAATGTTATAGACAAAAATAAAATTGAAATTGAAACTGAAATATAATAAAAACTTGGTTTCTATGGGTTAGTTTTTGATTAATAATTAATATTGTTTATTGTTTAGTCCTCGGGATCTCAAGTGGTTGAGTGGGTGAAGAACCCCGTTCCAGTATCAGAGATGCAGCCGAGTGAGGAGACAGTGTGCCAGGAGGTGTACGGCCCAGCCTGTGTCCCCAAGGCTTGTCAGCTCAAGAAGGGAAATGTAAGTAGCGCAATATTCCATAGACACACTCACTGTCAAGGTACTGATACACATGCTTATTAGTGGCACGTGAGCACGCGCAGTATTGACCTTCTTTAGCCCTTGCTTACTAGTAGCATTCGTGTACGCACATTGCTAGTAATGAGCATTCTCATTAGTGGCATGCTCAAAAATCAACCGCCGGTTGATTTATAAATATGGCGCGTTGGGGAGATGATAAAACATTACTTTTCATAACTTATTGTAGGAATCACGAATGTCTGTGGAATACTCGGCCACCGCTATGTAAAATAATATTGCAAGAAATGAAACTTTATTAAAAGACATGAATGATTCAAATCTTACAATAAAAAATATAAAAATTAAAATCAAAAATGTGCGCACGGAAACTTGGGAACTATTTTGATTTATTGGTTCACTTGAATTATTTATCTTAGTTTGCAAAGTTTCCATTATTTTGAACAAGAGCGTCTCTTTTCTATGATAAGAACATGCCAGTAATAAGCATGTGTGTTTGATTAAACCCGGGAACTGTTTTGATTTATTGGTTCACTTGAATTTTCTATTTCAGATTGAAAAGTTTCAATTTTGAACTAGAATTCCTCTCTATTCTATGACAAGAACATGCCACATGTGTGTTTGATGATTAACTTTGAGCATGCTTAAAATAAGCATGCTAATAATGAACAAGTGTGTACAGTTGTTAGGGCGTGCTAGTTTTGAGCATGCTAATGAGCATGCCAGTAATAAGCATAACTCATTAACCGATCGGATGCGGAATGTACCCTGTCGGCCGCGCAATTTCGCCCACGATTGCTGTTTTTTAGATACTATTTGTGATGGTTATATTCATGTAAAAATCAACAATAATCGCTAAAAAGTTGCAGTTTCTGGTTTCTCAATATACAAACTTCAATAATTACTTGTACAATAATTACTTGTGCAATAATTAATTTTGAAAATAAGTAACGAAATTTACTGTCAAAAATGCAAAAATGTTTATCGAATAAAACCATAGAAGCAATAACACTAAAGATATTGTATTTCAATATTTTCGTTCTAAATATATCAAAGAATATAAAAATACTTAATTTTAACAGTTTTTTTATTAAAAAATAAAACACCTTTTTAAACAGATAAATAACACAATTAATGCGCGATTCGAAGACGACATTTGGAATGATTTTTTGTCCGGTTTGCGCGGCAAATGAGGTTACTTGACAAATAGAACTCGTTCATTCATTCAAAAACTTGAGATACAACCAATAATAAGCATTAGAAATATTTTTTATATTAGGTCCTTACATATGAAATTGATGTTTTGCCGTACTGGCAAATTTGATCTCAAATATCTTCTCTTTGGTTAGGAATTCCAAATCCAAATTTATACAGCTATTTACTCATGTATTTGTGTTTTGAAAATTATAATTCATTTGTTTTTTCCTCAATTGTTTTTTTCTTTGCGTCACTCAGTTTACAAAATGAAAAACTTGAAATATCGCGTTATTTATGAGTACGAGTTCCACCGTGGCACCAGTGCTGCAGAAACGGCTCGAAGGATTAATGTTGTGTATGGCGACGGTGCCGCTAAAGAAAACACGGTGCGTTTTTGGTTCCAACGTTTTCGTTCTGAAAATTTCGACCTGCAGAACAAGCCCCGTGGACGGCCGGAGACCAAAGTTGATAATGAAGAATTGAAGGCTATTGTGGAAGCGGATCCATCGCAAACCACATCCGAGTTAGCTGCAGGCTGCGGTGTTAGTGATAAAACTGTTTTAATCCACTTGAAGCAAATTGGTAAGGTGAAAAAGCTTGAAAGGTGGGTACCTCACGAATTGAGTGAAGCAAATCAACAAACGCGCGTTGACTGCTGCGTTGCATTACTCAACCAGCACAATAATGAAGGGATTTTAAATCTTAAATCTGGCCATATGATTACGGCAGATGTCTATTGTCAGCAACTGCAAACCATGATGGAAAAGCTAGCTGCTAAACAACCGAGGCTGGTTAAACGCTCTAGGCCACTGCTGCTTCATGATAACGCTAGACCACACACTGCACAACAGACGGCTACCAAATTAGCGGAGCTTCAATTGGAATGTCTAAGACATCCACCGTACTCTCCGGACCTTGCCCCAACAGATTACCATTTTTTTCGAAATTTGGATAACTTCTTGTAAAGGAAAAAATTCAACTCCGATGGGGCAGTCCAAACCGCCTTCAAAGATTTTATTGATTCCCGTCCGAATGGTTTTTTTAGTAAAGGGATCGATGAACTACCTATGAGATGGCAAAAGTGCATAGATAGCAATGGTACATACTTTGATTAAATAAAAATATTATAATAAAAAAAAATCGGCTTTATGTTCCTCCCATACTAAACGCCAATTTCATATGTAAGGACCTAATATTAAACAGCTATCAATATATAATATAAAAATGTAAATATTCGTTTGTTTAAAATCTGAAATCTTAGAGAGTTCGTCACGGATTGACTTTGACACAATGCTGCATTCAAATACTCACATATTTTCATATACTTACTACGTTTTTATATACCTACTATTATATAGATGTGTGACAGGTAAAAAGATACTTTTTTTGAAAAGCAGCAAAATTGAATACCCTAAATTGAACACATTAGAAACGTGTGCTTTCTTTTTTCTTTCTTTTCTTTTCTATTTAACAAGACTGAGCCACAGCAACGCGTGGCCGGGTACAGCTAGTTTGTTAATGAATATGTGAAGACCACATTTTCATATTATATTTTAATAAGTGAAATTAATACAAAATATTATCTACTTAATAAATAAAACGCATGTTTAAGATACACACACCTCGCACAGAATGGGGCTTCAGAATGCCCTGATCCACCATATACATCATTTTGTTTTGATATCTTCAAATATTTCCCCTCTTGTTGCAACAACAACATTGTTACGATTGCTGATTGCTATACCCAGCGGAAAATTCGTCAGAGTTATCCTCTTGGAAGCAGCGTACACCGAAAACTATACTTTAAAATTGAGTACAAAAATTTTTATGCAGTCTTCAATATGTATATATATATGTATATACTATGAGTAATAAATAAAAAAATTTCACGTATAGTTTGCTTGAAAATAATTACGAAACATACACCCTCATACCGCGCGCGCACGGTGCCACAAGCAGCTACGGATAGTGCAAAAAAAATAAATGCATAAAATATTGAAATGCAATAGAAGAACAAAAATGTTTAATAACTTAAAATGTCTTAGAATCAATAAATCAGAGTAGTGGTGGGCGATCCGGCTCACCTGACTCAATCGTTCAAGATGATCGTTCAAACTGAACCGGTTCAGTGAACCGGCTCAATTTGTAGTAATCGGAAAAGCTCTAAAATAAACTGACCTTTGCTTAGATCTTTATTGACGAAGTCTTCCTTCTTCCAAGCCCCCATTTCAGCAGTCCAGATCTGCATAACACAATGGTGACCGATATAGTGAAATTCAAGCATTTTCGCCTAACTTTAGACTGCCTTTATTTTCTAGGTTGAGCGCTGGATGACATCTTGCATCACCGGAGACTGTCCCGATAAATATCCGTGGTTGGGTAATCCACTGGGAGCGTAAGGAACGTATTAAATGTATTATTTATCAAAAAGAATCTAAAATATTTGTATTAAGTTGAATATATTGTAAAAAAATATTTTAATAATTCAAATAAAGTTACAATTCATTGTATTTGTTGTATTATGTGAGTCCGCTATATTTAAATAAAAGCCTACAACTGAGAAGTTTCATAGTACTGATAATAATATTATATATATTGTAAAATTTGTAAACACCAAAACTATAACTAGACCGCATTCAAAAGAATGTGCGCAAAAAATATGTGTGTTGTTACGATTAGGGAATGCAATCCCGAACCCGCGAGATCTCGAGCATTTTACGAAATCAATCCCGAACCTAAAAATCGGACGAGTTTATCGGGATTGATCAACATTTTTTATGTTTTGTGTGTTTAATTGTGTATGTTTAAAGAGCTTTGAAAGTACTTAAAACTTAGGTTCATGACACATTCAAACGATGAAAATAGCTTTTTATCAACCTAACATAGTAATAAAAACTACTACTAGTTAGTAGTTTTTACTCTACTACATTGACTGATGCTTGGAAAAACGCCTACAGAAACTTGAATGCAATGATTAATAATGAACATTTTATTAAAATTGCTGATATAAAAATGTGAGGCATTGTCTTTAATTGCTATTCACCTCTATAAACAAAAAAAACACAAAAGTATTCGGGATCCCGATCCGTAGGGATCCCGCGGGATTGGAAATCCTAATCTCGAGAGATCCCGAAAGAGCAATCCAGACTCGGGATTGCATTCCCTAGTTACGATGCAAAAAAATGAACAAAAAATAAGTTTTTCTAGTAAGTAACCCTTATTAAACTAAAAAATATATATTTTATTTGGAATATCATATTAAGGCTTGTAATACAGGCTCGCCAGGCAACTTTCCCCCGCTTTCTTCTTACCGGACAAACCTGGGGAATGGTCTTTTGATTGTGGTCGACCTATAATAAATTGGTTAAAGAATTGTTGAAATTTGTCAATAAGTAACAGAGAAAAAGAAAATTAAAGTTGGTGTATTTAAGCGCGGAACAATTGACCTCCAACTCGCCTGTGACGTTACGCGACTCCACATTCACTCCGACTCCATAATTTTATAAATTTCAGAGATATCCTAATTTTACTTTCAGACTTTTGTTCAATTTTTCTCAAATTTTCATTTCCATTCATTGAAAAAAATATGCGTCTATCTCATATTCAATGTCTGAGTAAATTAAGTGTACAGTCTGTTATGATAGAGTAAAGCTGATCCTAGCATAGTTAATAGAATCAAAAAGGGTCACTCAGATAGCAAGGAAGTGTTGAGCGAATGAATGAGGAAAAAAGGTAAGACAGATATACGACGCAAGTGTTGACGACGTGCAGAAGACGCGGCATGACCAGATTAACCAGATACCGGGAGATGGAACTGTTAGGAACCACAATAATTGCAGGCGAAGTGATGGATGAGGATGGTTTGTGTCGGGTGAGGAGGGTGATTGTGTGTCAGGATGGGAGAGTGTGACGCTCTATCCTCTCTGCCTCCCCCGCGGTGAAACGGCGTGATAGTAAGTAAATAAGATTCGGTGTAACCCAAAACAATGAAGCGTTCGTCGGTGTTGTTGAAAATAGACCTCTCTCCATTTGAGAAGGGCAATGGAATTAGTATGTGTAAGCCGTGAGTACGAGGTACATCTTCTGTGTATAATTTTCTGGGATATTCTGCCGTGTATATGTGACCTCTCTGGCCAACGTTTCGGATCCCATTGCAGGGTCCATCGCTCATCATACACTCATCACATCAGCCCTGATGATGGACCCTGCAATGGGATCCGAAACGTTGGCCAGAGAGGTCACATATACACGGCAGAATGTCCCAGAAAACTATACACAGAAGATTCTGAACCGCCGTGAAAACCTAAGGATATTTTTAACGAGGCTCATCGTTTCGTTGTGTTAGTGTTTACAGCTATAAACACCGACACAACGAAACAATGTGCCTCGTACGCGCGGTTACACATACGAATTCGATTGTCTTTCTTGAATGGAAAGAGGTCTACAGGAGTACAAAAACATATTTCTCTTCTACCTATTTTAAGGTCCAGAAAAACTAAGATAACTGTGTAACCTTCATACAATTATTACTTTATTGGTATTTTGTGGTAGCGAAATCTGAAAGCAGTGATACTTTGCCCTTTGATCGTTACTTTGCCCTACAACCGTCGCATCGGTGCGTAATTAATTGACCTCCAGCGATCTCTATTGCTTTCCGATTAAAGAATATCCTTAAATGATATCCACGAGATAAATGTATAAAATAAAATAAATCTGTTAAAGTATAATTTTGGCATAATTCAGGAATATGGTCCCGTTGTTCATACAGTGAAAATGAGTATTTCACTATATAATTAAATGTCCTGATTACAAAACGAAATATAATTAACGCGTAAATAATAAGTATTAAATAAGACATTACACTTTAAAGTTTCGAAAATTTTACCACACATTTCGAATGTCAGTCATTACTTTAAGAACCATAGAAAAGGTATATAAAAGATAAAACGCAAACCATAAAGAATAATAAATATTATGCAATATGAATTATGTTTTTCATGGTAAAACCAAATATTCACGCAAACCGTAAAGTATAGAAAAATAATTAAGAATCTATAAATTATTTGATTTCGTTTAAAAGATATTTAAAAAATAATTTATTCATAATAAAAAAAAATAATCATCAAAATAATCACATTATATTAATAAACGTAAGCAATATAATTTTATGTAACAAAAATAACCGTAATCTAAATTAAACAAAACCTAATAACTAGTGATGCAACAAATACGAATATTCGCATTCGCCGAATATCATCACGAATATTAAAAACAAACTATTTACTGGGCACCGTGTATCCGAACACACCTACGCATTACGCACTCTATTATCGGGGATTCCTTGAAAGAATGGATTTTTTGAGTTCTCAAGTTGTCAATTGTTACTTGTTTCACAGCATAACACGAGTTCTTTCATCTAGTTTCATTGGGTTATTAATAAGCTAAGGTGCTCATTTCATGTAGCCTTTGCTTTGTAATCGTATTGTTCATTCCATTTTATTTCCATTGTGTTTTTTAAACGTTTTTAAAGTTTTAATACATATAAAAAATAAAGTTTTAATACATATAATATAATAATACATATAAAAATCCGGAGGAAACTACTAACTACAGACCAATATCTCTTATATCAAATTTTGGAAAAATTATAGAAAAAATCGTTAAAAAAAGAATATTTCACTTTCTCAAAATAAACAAAATAATCCATAATAACCAATTTGGTTTCATGGAAAATAAAAATACGCAAGACGCAATAGCTCAATTAACAAATACTGTCCAAGAATCGCTAGACAAATCTTTTAAATGTATTGGTATTTTCGTGGACCTAAGAAAGGCTTTTGACAGTGTCTCACATAATAAACTAATATTAAAATTAAAATCTGTTGGTATAAAAGGTACAGCTCTAAGCTGGTTTCAAAGTTATCTACATGAAAGACAACAATGTGTAAAAATTAATGAAACTATAAGTCAACCGTTAACCAGCGACTTCGGTATACCCCAGGGGACAGTTCTAGGCCCATTGCTATTTATAATTTACGTTAACGACATCTTCAACCTAAAACTGAACGGAAAAATAATATCATACGCTGACGATACTGCGATCATCACGAAAGGAAGCGACTGGGACACAGTTAATATACAAGCGAACAATGACATAAATACGCTAAAATTATGGTTTGACAACAACTTACTCTCCTTAAATTCCGACAAAACTTACTTTATTCCTTTTTCAATAAAAAAACCGACAATCCCTTAAAATTTACAAATTATTGTACATGACACCAACTGCAAAAAGACTAACTGCAATGACAAATGCTCAACCCTAGAATCTAAAAGAGAACTAAAATACCTTGGTGTAATAATAGACCAACACCTAAAATGGCACAGCCACATTAGCGAGTTGGTCAAAAAAATAAGGAAATGCATATATATGTTCATAAGATTGCGTAACACACTAACCATAGATAATTTAAAAATGTTATTACGCTTCTGTCCATGCACTACTCCAATATGGAATCATTGGATGGGGAGGGGCGTATAATAACATCATAAACACAGTGAAAGTAATCCAAAGATCAATTATAAAAGTAATATTAAAAAAAAGAAAAACCTTCTCTACACAATTACTTTTCTCTAAATTCCAAAGTCCAATTCCAAGTTCCAAAATTAGAGAATGTTTACAAAAAAACGTCAATTATACAACTAATTAAAGAAAACATAACTGCTAAATTTGAAAAAAACACATCATTAAGATTCAAAAATAATTTTAAAATCCCAAAATATAATACCAAACTGCGTCAACAAAACTATATATACTTAGGCATAAAAAATTTCAATAACCTACCTATAGATATTAAGAAAATCGATGACTTACAACAATTAAAGAAAAAAATAACCAACACTTTAGATCGATACAATTTGACAATGCATAACAAGACATATAGCTAAGGAACAAATAAGCCAAATCCAAAATAAACTAATAAAGTGTAAGCCCCTCACCAAGCACATGAGCAAGTCTCATTTTTGGAGAGGCAAAGCAATAAAATAAAATGTCTCTAAGTAGATTGTAATAGACAAATGTATTACGATTTAAATGTAGTTTTAATATTAAATAAAAAAATAAAAAAATAAATTATTTATAGTTAAATCTAATAACATGACCTCTCGTAAGCGTGAAAAAAGTGATATTTATTTTCGACCGCTGGGAATGTACAAATAATCGGATAAAAAAAAATCGTCTAATGCCTGAGAAGTAACAAGTGTTGTGCTTTTTGTAGAAAAACTTACCGGTGGTAAATTTTAATTATTAAATCTCTTAGTAAAAAAAGTACAGTAGTGTATTATTTATTGTATTATTCGTATTCGTGAAAGTAATATTCGTTGTATCACTACTAATAACCTAACCTAACCAAACCTAATAACCATATCATATAGGTACATATAATAAATAACTAAAAAACAATTAACAAAATACAAAAAGTACCCACTTTCAATATAGTACACACTTGCTCATTATTAGCATGCTTATTTTAAGCTTGCTCAAAGCTAACAATCAAACACACATGCTTATTAGTGGCATGCTCTTGTCATAGAATAGAGAGGAACTCTAGTTCAAAGTTGAAACTTCGCAAAGTGAAGTAGAAAATTAAAGCTTGTTGGTCTTGTGGTCAGGACACTGGCTTCGTGATCCAAAGGTCGCGGGTTCGAACCTCACTCCAGACTAGCAAGTTAGTCCTATTTTCATAGCACAAGCGTTTAGCTTAGTTTGAAAATAGTAAGAATATTGATGTGACACGTATTTCGTGTTCACATCTCTATTTTTTTAAAAAAAAAAAAAAAAGTGAATCAATAAATCAAAACAGTTCCCGGGTTTAATCAAACACACATGCTTACTACAGGCATGCTCGTGTCATAGAATAGAGACGCTCTTGTTCAAAATGGAAACCGCAAACCGAAATAGAAAATTCAAGTGAACAAATAAATCAAAATATTTTTGATTTTAGTTTTTATAATTTTTATTGTAAGATTTGAATCATTCATGTCTTTTAATAAAGTTTCTTAAACATTATTTCTTGCAATATTATTTTTACATAGCGGTGACCGAGTATTCTACAGACATTCGTGATTCCTATAATAAGTCACGAAAAGTGTTATATCACCTCACCAACGCGCCATATTTGTTTCATCTGTCGCGGACTGAGAAGATCGCATTGATAATCGATACTAGCCGCGAATGACGTAAGCATGCTCATAATAAGCAAGCCTCAAAAGATACCCCTTCTCATGGTGAATGACATTAGCGCGCTCATAAATCAACCGGCAGTTGATTTTTGAGCATGCCACTAATGAGCGTGCTCATTACTAGCAATGTGCGTACACACATGCCACTAATAGTAGTAATAACTAAAGAAGATCAATAAAGTGTCTGAAGAGAGATGATCACGGTATTTTAAGAGCTAACCCGACCCGCTTGGATTAAAGACAGCCAGCAGCCGGCACCCTTTGGGTTATAACTGGATAGAATCGTATCTTTTCGGGAAGAAAATTTCGGAATAACATTTTTCATTTCCGTTTCTCAAGAACTGTCTGGATATATTTTGAAGATCCTGAATTTCCTGAAAACGTGGGCGCTTACACATGCTTACCTAATAGCTGAATAAATATCTAAAAAGCAAAAAAAATCTAAAAATAACAATATCGCAAATGGTGGCTCTCAGCACTGATAGCATTGAGGCAAAAAACCGAAAAGTTATTGAAAAATTCATAGGTATGTATAATACGTACGAGTACACCTTTAACGCAGTGTTCTTTTTTATAAATAACACTAATATTACATTTATTACACGTTTTAGATAAAATTTCAATAATGCTACGAAATGCGTGTGTTTCGTAGCATGAATTATTCACAACACGAAGTCACGACTCTCAATCGAAAGCTAAAATAGCTTACTTACTTACCGTCACGCCGTTTCTCCGTAGGGGTAGGCAGAGAGAATAGAGCGCCACACTCTTCTGTCTTGACATGCAACTCTCGCCTCATACATATTCATACATCTTCGCACGCAAGCTCGCCGGTTGTTGAGGCTTCTAACGGGATCATCTTCCAGTATCTGGTTAATCTGGTCACGCCACGTCTTCCGCGGTCGCCCTCTCTTACTGGCGCCGTCAACACTTGCATTCTATATCTTCTTATCATTCTCTCCTCATTCATTCGCCCAATATGCCCAAACCATCTGAGCTACTCTTTTTTAATTCTATTCATTATGCTAAGATCAACTTTACATTCGTTCCTAATATCTGCATTATTTACTCTATCATAAATTGATTTGCCACACATACGTCTGAGGGACCTCATCTCCACTGCATTCAATCTACTTTCGTTCCTCTTCTGTCAGCTCCAAGCTTCGCTTCCATACATCAGTGTTGGTATCAGAATTCCATTATGTACCACTAGTTTTGCCTCGGTAGACATATTTCTATTAGAAACTATCGCGTTCAAAGCACCGTTCACCCTATTCCCAGCAGTTACATTCCTCTTAATATCTTTCTCAACATTCCTCGTCTATCGAACATACTTCCCAAGTACTCAAACTCATATACCTGTTCCAAACATTCATTACCTACTAGAATTTCACACGTCTTACTTTTCTCTTTCTCGAATAAATAGCGGTTTTCCAAATAACATTCAACCAATAGCAATTCTTAACAAGTCATGATATAGAGTTGTTGAAAATGGTGGTGTGAAAATTTCATATGCTCCGGGCGCTGGTAATAACAAAATGCTACTATGAAAATTGCATTCTCTCCGGGCGCCGTTATTTTGATTATTTGGTGATTGAATTACGTACTTGCTGTATTACCTCATTTATATACAATCAAAATGCAGAAGTACAGGCACCCATTTAAAAAAAATATTTATGTTTAGTTTTTCAGACAATCTTGATCATTACTTACGCAAAAAGCCGCAATTCCTTGTCTATTTTTAAATATTATATATAACTCTGAGGGTTATAACCCTCAGAAGATACTTTTTTTTTATATATATTCAAGAACACATTCATATTTGTGAAGTTGTAATTTTTCAGAACAAAGTTCTGTGAAATTTTTAAATCAAATTAATTAATCAATTAGAAAGACTTACAGAAAAATCTCGTGAATTAGATTTTTCTGTATATCTTTCTAATTGATTAATTAATTTGATTTAACTGTTTTTTAGCCCGAAATAATAACATAAACATTAAAATCTTTCGTGATACTCTACCGATTTGACTAACGCAAATAAATGAAGGTACCTTATACATAATAAAATACATTTACTGGTGTTAACTGACACTTGAATAGCCTATTTCACTATAGCAAAATGTCAAATTTTTTACCAAGTGTATTATTTATATTAATTATTATTGGTACTGATATATTCAATATATTAATTCAAGTAGAATGCCACCAGTATAAATTGGCGTGCGAGGGAGGGCGTCCCTGTCGCGAAACAGAATTTGCCAGGGTGTAAATTTATTACACAATACATAATATACAGTGTCCAGTACATTGACAAATATATTTTATGATATTATAATAGAAAGGTCGGGCAACACTAAAGAAACAAACCAGTAATGGCGGCCGCTCTCTCTGTCAATCTGTCAAACTGTAATTTCGGTCCATTATTTGCTTTTTCAGCTTCGCAAAACTTTAAAACTACATCGGCAATTGTTCTTGCACCACCTGCAAGGTGTCGCAAGACTTTTGGACATAATTCAGTGTATATTGGAAATCAAGATGTCGCAGCTCGCGCGCAAATACAAGATTGAACTGAATGATAGGGCGAGGGGTTACCGCCGGGTGCGGGCGGGGCGGGTTTTAGTTCCAAAGTCGTCGCACGCCAATTTACGTTGGTCAAGCTTTAACAGTTTTATTTAGCTGGAGAAATCCTGCCTGACATTATTTGCCTGCCATACTACAGAACTATTTAACTGGATGCGGACCAAACCCCATTGCGCCTGAGCAGGTAGCAGCCGCCTTCCCTCCCCTCCCTTGGCCGTTCGCTGGCATTATGATGATGAGGAATAGTGTATAAACTAATTCAAAACTGTCATATTTTAATCTAATAAATGATAGTTCCCAAAAAACTCATTTTATTTAACTATATTTCAAACACACATTGATCGGTCCATGTCAATGTGAAGAAAAATATCTTTGGGTCGAATCATCATCATCACTCTTGGCACTACACCCTTGGTGGGTCTTGGCCTCCTCAAATAACTTGTTGAGGGCCTAAAAAATTCCAAAGCAACATATAGGAAAGGGCCGGAAATTTTCTGAATTTTTCTTTTTACGAAAAAACCATGAAAACATGCGTATATTAAAAAAAACACACACACATTCATATTATTTTATCGTAAGTATCGAAATGCAATGATTTTTTTATCATTTAAGTAAAAAAAATAATCTTTTTTTGAATTTCGATAATGTTGCCAGCGTAACATTTTCTGAAAAATAATAATTATTTTTTATTTGTTTATTAGAGACAACACTACTATTAATAATAATAATCTTCTTCTGTGTGGTATATTTTGTTGCACGGCACGGCACACGACGGAACATCGCACTCATAACACATAAATATGATACGATACACTTTCACACAAACACAAATTTCAAATAAACGCAACAAAATTGCGTGTATTTTTGTTAATAAATCACTATTAGTATTCAATTGAATCATAAACCAACAAAAACTGACAAAAACTGACAAAACATATCGTATATATTTGTATATACGTGTACAAATAAATCGAAAATCGAAAAAATTAAATCGTATTTCCCGCGCACATTGCGCGTGACCTTGACGATGGAAAATTTTAATTTCGATTGCACAACACGCGATCGGGGCGCCATCTATAACAATTCTATACGATTTTGACGGCAGAAAAACTTATGTTTTGATTGTTGATTTAAAATATAATCCGTGATGTTTTTGAGTTGAAAATGGAACGACAAGTCACAACAGGATTTCTCTATTGGGAAAAAATTACGTTTTTCAAATTCGATACGCGGCCGTCGATAAATAATTTATTTTGTGCCTGTCGCATATAGGTATGCGCCGCGACCCCTGGGGACAGTCGCGCTCCGTCGCATATATGAGACGCGGCCCCAGGCTCATTAATCTTCCTCCACTCATCTCGGTTTAGTACCAGCTCTCTCCAGCTCCGAAGATGTCTTTGAGGACGTTGTCACTCCATCTTAATTTTGGCCTTCCTAAGCTTCTTCGCCCTATTGGCCTTGAGTTCAGCAGGGACTTTGGTGCTTGATGCTCGGACATTCTCTCCACATGATCCAGCCACCGAAGTCTTCCCAGTTTTATAAATTTTGTGACGTTTGGCTCCTTAAACAGAGTATGGAGCTCGTTGTTGTAACGTCTGCACCAAAGTCCATTTTCTAGAACCGGTCCGAAGGTACGCCTCAAAATTTTCCTTTCAAAAACGTCCAATGCTCGCTCATTCCTCTCAGTTAGTACCCACGTCTCAGCTGCGTACGTGGGCACTGGCCTAATAAGCGTTTTGTACACTAATATTTTGGTGTTTCTGGACAGCAGTCTGGATTTTATCTGCTTTTGTAAGCGGAAAAAAAGCGATTTGCGCTCATTATGCGCTTCTGGATCTCCTCTGTAATATTATTGTTGCTTGTTATTAGGGATCCTAGGTATGTAAATCTTGGTACCGTTTCAAAATTTTGACTTCCACACGAGAAATTTGGGATTTGTTGGGTGCATCCTACGGCCATGTATTTGGTCTTCTGCTGGTTTATTATGAGACCCATGTTTTTGGCAGAACTTTCAAGATTTATGAAGGCATTACGCAAAGCATCTGGAGTTTTCGCAATTCTGTCGATATCATCAGCGTAAGCTTTGGGTCGAATACAGTTCAATAGGTAGTGACAAAAATATCTACAGAAATAAATAACTTTCAATGTCAGATTACTCCGATCGGACAACGGTTGGAGACTAGCGCCATGTTTTTTTTTATATTCTGCACTCGAAGACCTTCCTAACGATACAAAATTCACTTTGATTGAAGGTGGGCCCAGGGTCTATCATCCTTATCATTTCATAAATCCATTATCGATAAGTGAGAAATCGAAAACGCATGCCCTTGAAGAGCAGATTAATCAAATTGCAAGAGCGATTAATTTTCTCGCCGAAAGTGGCGTGGGTACATCGCGAAATTATTTTGCGTCGAATGCAATGTACTTTTTCACGATAACAGATTTTATCAAACTTCTTTAACTCATAATCCGGGGAAAGACATCGGAAAGTATTAGTTTATCACTCTTCAATTACGATAATCTTCCAGCTCGAAAGTATATAAGGTGGGCCGACCCGCCTCCCGGATTGAAGAGTGTAGCAGAGCACCCTGACAGTCGACCACCATGAAAGTGTTTGTGGTCCTGATGATGCTGGGCCTCGGCGCCCTGGCCATGCCGCGCCAGGAGGAGACGAGGGCCGCTGCAGCCTGCACCGCGGAGAACTGCTTCCCTCCAGACTGCAGATGCTCCGGCACCGACATCCCCGGGAACATCCCCAGGGAGCAGACACCGCAGGTTTGTCCGCAAATATTATTTAAAGTGGTGAAAACAAATCACTTTGTTTTCACCACTTTATTAGGTTAAACAATCTACATGTTTCGAGAACAATGTTCTCTCCTTCAGGATCATTGGTGTACTAATACCATGCTAATGTGTTACGGTGAAGGGATGGGTGAGGGGAGGGGATGTTAATTATTATGGGTCATCTGGAGAGGATGGAATGTTAAGTGGAAAAATATTCAATATTGGGTTATGCAAAAATTTTATCTGTGTACAAAGTGATTTTTTTATTATTTTAATAATAATGTCACCGCAATGTTCAAGCCTTCATACAGAAGAAAAAATACTCTTCGAACAGTTACAAGAATTTATATTTTATGCCGGGTGTAACAGAGCTAGTCCACAATAATTTACAGGTAGATTCCTGCTTTAATTGTGAATCGAAAATATTCAAGCAACCATGACCATTTAACTGATGGCTGATCGAACATTATTTTTATGTGGTCCAGCCATCAAATTTTTCATATATTAATAATCCTTGAGAAGCTTACCGCATTAAACAATGTATTAAGCTAATTACTGTATCGTCCACACATAACCATTTCCAAAAATCAATTCAAAGATGCGCCGTAAAAATTTCCTTTGAAGTAAGTCAAGTTCATGTTCATTATTCTTAGTAGGTACCTACACGTAACTCAGATACACAAGTAGGTACTTAGCGTAGACGTATAATAAATCGTCTATGGTAATTAGGCAATGATCTAAATAACGTTTTGTAAATTTTAGAGGTGGAAACACATTTTTGAATATTGTTTTGTATCGCGAATATTAATACCAAGAACTGTGTGAACTGTCCACAACGCATAAGCGAATAATACCTAAATCTTCTGTAGTATTTTCGATATTTGTTATTAGATGTCTAACGATAATAAAAATAAGACAATAATGGCTACGTAACTTTTGACGTGACTAATCACTTTCCAATAACATTTACGTATTTTAAAAAGATTACGAATTTTCATAAGTGCAATCTAGCACAGAAGCGTTACGTAATATATTTTTATCTCATCTATAAAATTAAAACAATCTGCTGCCTACCTGATATATTTTTTGATAACTATATGATAAGGAAAAACGGAAAGAGTCAAAATAGATTGCTCCACTAACGGCAACTGTTAAACTTAACAACAATATACCTACACATAGTACTCGTACCTACCAGTAAGAAAGCTCTTACTCAAACTTAATAACGTCAAAAATGACGAAGTTAGATTATTATGATTATTATAATGATTAATATTTTCAGAATACAGCCGAATATATCTGACAAATTATTCTTGAACAAGGCTAATTGTAGGCTAATTAAATGAATTTTTTTCATATCAACAATATCAATTTTCATTTAATCCTGAAATTCATTTAACTTGGGGTTAACAAAAAGTTTTAAAAGAAAGAACTCACAATAATGTGCATTGTCATACATTTATTATTATAACAGTAGGGAAATTTAATTTATTTTAAATAGATTAATCTTTACTTTGGTCTAGAAAATACGAAGAATAAAAATTGGTTTATATTAAGAGCCGGTCGTTTCAAGTTGGATTAAAGTTAAAGTTTGTTTGAAGCATAGCTTTTTGCATTCTCCACCAATCAAACGATCCGTTTCTGTAAAAATCTATGCTTTAAACGAACTTTTATTTTAATCCAACTTGAAGCAACCGGGCCTGAGTATAAAAATGATTTTGAAATTCGACATTTTAAATTCCCGCCAAAACACGTCATTTCAATAGCACGAGTACCTACGTGTGTCACAATTGTATGGTACCTACCCGGATATGCAAATACCGAACGCGCGAACAATTTTTATAATAAAAATTACAAATGAAAATATTACTCCACATTATTTATGAACCTATTTCATATATTTTCATCGGTATTTGTAGTATGTGAAATTTCCTTATTACATAAATTTATTTTTCCGCGATTTTTTAAAGCATTTCTCGTAAGTAAAAACTATCAAATAACGATATTTCCGTTACTTTTGACAGTTCATATGGAAGTAACAGGCAAAATTATTACCTACTTTATAATATTACCTATTATTATTTTTATTATTTATCTGTATGTGTTTATTTAGTAATACTACATAATCATTAACTAAAAGGTATTAACTATTCGCATACAATAGACTCTCGATCAACCGGGGCGATAAAATATTATGTTGTTTTTTTTAAATATTTATAAATTCTTCATAAAATATAAAAATATTTTTCTATCAACAAATCTATGCGTAAGTAAAATAGAAAATTTGTGAAGTTATTCGCGCAGAATTGCGAAATTGTGGACATCCCAAATCACGAAATTTCGTGAATTCCCGTCACAATCAATAATTGCTCCTCATTTTCAATATTGCCCCACTATTTTGTACCTATGTGTAATAAAGGAGATATAATAAAATTACAAATTCAACAGAATAGAGCAATGAGTATAATTCTACAGAGAAATAGATATTCCAAAATTAAAAAGATGCTCTCAAATTTAAATTGGATTAATATAAAACAAGGATTAAAATTAAATAAAATTATATTCATTCACAAAATATGAAATGACAAAAAGCCAAAATATTTTAAAATAAGATCAAATATAACACAGAGATACATAGACATAATACAAGAAACGCAAACAAAATAAGTATTCCAAATAGAAAAAAGACAATCACAAAAAAGTGTATTTATTACAAGGGAATAGAGGAGTACCTAAGCCAGAATGTGTGAGGAAGCTGAGCAGAATCGATATGTTCAAACAATAACGTAAACGGCACATAACAATGGAAAATGTATGAAGAGAAATATTATTTAATAAGTGTACATATATATATATTATGTTTATAATATTAGCTAACGATAAACAACTATGTATCATTAACTAAATAAAGATATATAAATAAAATAAAACAAGCATCGGTATTTATTTTGACTCAAGCTGGGGTACGCATAGCGAGTATTTTTATGTAAAACTATATGGTGTATTTTTGACTTATTTAATTGTTTATTCTCTTATTCTCTACACTTAATTTTTGTATTGCACTGTAACCACACTAACTCAATCGCAAGCTTATATGAAAAGACCTGTACAATATTCGGTTCAAATTATTAATTAGATCTTAAAATCTATTAATTAAATCGTATTTTATCCAAACCAAAATTGGTTTAACAATCGGCTCGATAGCACGAACCCATAGCAGCACACCACTTTTTTTATTGAGTTATTGTCAGAATTTTGTCAATAAAAGAATTGTCAGAATTTTTAAACAAAAAAAAAAACAATTTTGTCCAAAGTGTTAGATTATACATTGTTGTTCCGAAGTCATGATATGCTAAATGTAAAATAATTATCATTATTAATGAATACTTTGCATGTTTTCAGTTTGTTATGCTAACCTTCGATGACGCCATCACCCCGGAGAACATAAAATACTACAGAGAGGCGCTGTACGACAGGACCAACCCCAACGGCTGCGCTACATCCACCACCTTCTTCGTCACTCATGAGTACACCGATTATACCCTTTTGCACGAACTTCACGCCAAGGGAAATGAAATCAGTCTCCATTCCATGACCCACGAGCCCCTGACAGTCTACTGGAAGAATGCATCTGTCGCTACTCTCACCAGCGAATTTGTCGAAGAAAGAACGTTGATCAGCAAGTTTGCGAGGATCGATGAGGAGGAACTCAAAGGTATAGTCGAGTAAAAAATATAAATTAGATAACCAAATCAAAATCACATTATTTATCTATTAAAATATTACGTACATAATAATTGGCGAAGTGTGTATTCATGTACGCGCGGTACAAGTTATACTTCTTTGGCGTGATTGTGATAATTGATATTTATATTTGCATATTGGTTAAAAATGAATGTTAATTCAATAATACTTTGTCTAGGGAGATGATAAATATAATCGATAAAACTTTAATTAGTAGTTAAATTATTAATATTTGTTTTTGTAGTGAAATTATTGGTTTTTGACAGCTAAAATAAGAGATAAATGTCTTTGAATCGCCGTGAGACGTCGATTCGAAGATGTTTATCGCCGCAGCATCACAGACATATGATGCTACGAATCAAAATAAGTGTGCATTTTCAAAAAAAAGTCTAAGTACCTACCTTCTGGTTTGTGTCTTCTTGGGTTTTATGCCATGTTATTACGACCTTTCTGGACGATGTTTTAGATCCCATTGCAGTGTCCATCATCAGGGCTGATGTGTTATTGTGAGTGCTGGTGTTGTGGTTAGGTATTGACTTGCATACCGTGTTGAAAAGTATTGCACACACCACAACACCAACACTCACAATAACACATCAGCCTTGATGATGGACTCTGCAATAGAATCCGAATCGTCAGCCAAAAAGGTCGTAAAAACACGGTATAATACCCCAGAAGATTCTGAGTGGCCATGTAAACCTAAGAATATTCTTAAGTACCTACCTATCACCTTTAATGTTTTATCAATTTTCGGCCTAAAAAGTTTCCGTATTCAAAAGTTTTGAAACTATACAACTTTGACAGTCATTGAATGTTGAATGAATGTTGCATTGTCTTTGCTAAAACATTAACAATAACATGAATACACACGATTACGATTTTAGTTAATTCAATAAACAGTTCTAATTTTCAATTCAACGACCAATCATTCTTCAGCTTTTGAACTGAGCTTCTTTATGATTAGTAGGTACTTGATTGCTATATTTCAAACATAAAATGTCAGTCCACGGACCAATTATATTCCATCCGTCTGTTGAGTGAATTGGAATCTCAACAGCAGTTAAAACTGAATAAATGTTTGTACTTTAGAATAACTAGATGTAGGTTTTAACGGTTTTAGACACAGTCTTGTTGTCAAATCGAATGTTGTGAACACGGATTTGATCTGTTTTAATTGCTTAAGAAAGTACTTTGCAATGCAAAAATAATTTTTGATTACATATATATTTTCTTAAACATTATCCGTTACTTTTCTATCCTTTTAGGTATCCGTATGCCTTTCCTACAGATGGCTGGAAATAACCAGTTCACCATGCTAAGAGATAATGGATTCTTGTACGATTTATCATGGACAACTCAGAAATTCATTGAACCTGGTCTATGGCCGTACACCGCTGAGTATCAGAGCACCCAGGAGTGCCTGATCCCGCCGTGTCCTACTGAATCTTTCCCCAATGTTTGGGTCATCCCCATGGTCAACTGGAAGGACCAGAGCAACACCGTCTGCTCCATGGTTGATGCCTGTGTAAACATGTAAGTTTTTTTGCGTTTTATATTTTATTTGAAAGGTACAGGGAAGAAAGGTGGATTGTCACTCAAGGATAGTTTGTTAAAAGTAGGTTTTCTAAGGGAAGAGATTGTACGAAATCGCATTACGTACGTCCTAAAGAGAAACTATGAAAAAATTAGTTAAGATCGGTCGAGGGTGTACGGAAAACAAACAAGTCAGAGACATTGCATTAAATTTTATATCTATAAATTTTATATATTTTATATATAAATGTATGTAGATTGACCATTCCAGTATTTAATTATTGCATTGTGTACAATCAGCTCTTATCATTAATATTTTTTTTATGTCCTGTCCTGAAGTCCTGAAGATGTGGATGGTATTGTCAATTGGATGATTGGAGAATTCGAAAAGCAGTACAATGGAAACCGTTCCCCGTTCGGCTTCTATGTTCATGCTGCTTGGTTCCAGCTCAAGGACAGTCACTTTCCCGCGTACATTAAGTTCCTGGACTACCTACAAACTCTCCCGGATGTTTTCATAGTAAGTTTAATGTAATATCGCTTATAATAAGCAGCTACCGGCTGCATCAGTCATTGAAGTGTTTGCACCAGTGATACACTGTTCGTCTTATCTCCGGATAAGACATGACCTCGGATTGAATGAACTGTTAGTAGTTAATCCATGACAATAAATCTCGTAATAAAACATGGGTATTTATTGGACAATGTATTTACAATTGTTGTCTAAATGACAGAATCCAGCAAAGAAGAATGTAGTTATTTCAACCTTCTTCCCTTGACAGACATTACCATACGTACACACTCATACCCATGTGTTCTGTTCGCACATATTCATAGACATTACATTTAGTAAATCACAAGCTATTAAAAATAATTTTTGTGCATAAAATGTTATGCAAAGCAGTTAGATTTCTATATGCTGGACTAAAAGAACCACGTAGAATCTTTTATCTCGAGAGATGCTCTAATGAACAGTACATAGTCACAACTGAATCATTAATTTTGATTTGTCATCTATTTTGTCTAATTTGAAGTCTAGCGGGTCTCCGACCTGTCTATACTTCATCTTCCTGTTCAATATCTACGCTCTATCATCATCTTGTTAGTCAATGTGCTTTCTCATCAGATACACCACCCACTGCCATTTTAGTTCAGTTTGGCTGATGGTTCTCTCTATTGCTCTTTGAGCCACATTGAATGCTGCCATTGCAGAATCTGTGGGTTTGTATTTCAAGCCGTGTATTAGGGCATTTCTAAAAGGCTTTCTTCTTAAGGTGTTGTGACATATTCCAAGATTCCAAAGATTGCCCAGCCAAGTGTCATTTGCCTAACAATTGCTTTGTTTTTGTTGAACATCCCTGTTGAATGTGAAGACTCGACCAAGGCAAATATGCTCGTTGACATGTTGAATTTCATCAGGAAATTTTCAGAAGTGGTCTAATCCAAATTTATTTATTTTTTACTGGCATTACTAGATCGCTGTTTTGAGAGTGATTGACAACTTGTGATTTTCAAATATATCCATATACAATGTCAAATCATTTTAAGAACATTCCAAATGAAGAAATATTTTTCCGTAGTTAACAAAACCTAACTGGTTTCTTTTCAGCATCAACAGAGCCAACCATCTCTTTCATTTCATCAATATATTTCAACCAAATTACCAAACATTGCCTCGTGATTTATACCCGCTCTAATTGATAGAAAGTATGTTTGACTTATGTGTGTAGTGACTTTTTAGTCATAAGTGTGCCTATGGATAGGCTTCGTAAAATACTTTCCTGAATTCTGAACTGTCAGCTAGCATATCTGGTGCACTGTTTCCATGGCATTATTTTACTGTCAACAGCGTAAATATAAATAATTACTACTGTGAAATTATTGATTGATTGATGATTACTGTAGAAATGATTTATTTTTAGACGTCAGGCTCCCAAGTGATCGATTGGGTTAAGGATCCAATTCCAGCATCAGCGATGGTGCCGGGTTCTATCACTTGCCAGGAAGTCTATGCTCCTTCCTGCGTGCCCAAGGCTTGTGAACTCCGGAAGGGAGATGTAAGAAACACATTTTATAGATATGTCTTTATTAATTTTTTAACTAAATTTATAGCATTAATAATTAATAAGATTTAGTCAAATATGTACTTATTCCCTTGTGAACTTATACAAGGTGTACCAGAGCTACCAGCAGAAACTTTTCCGGTAGATTCCTGCCTATGTTATGAGTCTAAAATGTTCAAGCAACCACAACCTAAAATCGACAGTTATGGAGATATGCAATATCAAAGTTTGCATTTTTTTTCAATATTTCTGACTCATTTTTTGTAAAAAGTTGAACTACCATTACAGTAACTTATATCGATTATGAAAAGTTCATTTGCTTCAATACAACTTAAATAAAATGATAAAAACTTTGTAAGAAATAACTTTTTTCAATTTTTGCAAGGTTTTTATCATTTTATTCAACTTGTATTAAAGTGAATAAATTTTTCATAATCGATATAAATTACTGTAATGATAATTCAACTTTTTGCAAAAAATAAGTAAGAAATATTGAAAAAAAAAGCAAACTTTGATATTGCATATCTCCATAACTATTGATGTTAGGGCCATGGTTGCTTGAACATTTTAGACTCATAACATAAGCAGAAATCTACCGGCAAAGTTTCTGCTGTCAGCTCTGGTACACCCTGTACATTGATACAATATTTAATAATATACAGGGTTATTTGGAAAACATTAATAACTTCGCAGGAATATACACATTCCTGCCTTGATTATGAGTCAAAAATCTTCAAGCAACCATGTTATGGAGATATGCGACAACAAAGTATACATTTTTTTCAATATTTCTGACTTATTTTTTGTAAAACTTTGGACTTTCATTACAGTAACTTATATTGAATATGAAAAATTCATTCCTTTTCATACAAGTCAAATAACATAATAAAAACTTTCAAATTCCAATTGGAAAACATTCCTATATAGTCTTTTTTCGCTCTTTATGTGCCCACCTTTTCGTTAATTTTTCAAAACTACTATACGCCGGTACCTCACGTGAATTAGTCATTTTGATACTAAAAACTATGAAATACTCATGTGGTTTAGTGCCTTATTTATAAAAAAAATGACATGGCATTTAATATTTATGTGATATGCATTCCCATATAACTAGGAAATTAACACAGATAGTATGCAGTGTAATGTTTAGGCTTACAGTACTAATCTGTATACTTGTCTTAAAATTTTTATTTCTGGCACTTAGTGCTTTATTCATTTCTAGTATTCATATGTATCTAAGACTATTGATGTCAATTTATTTATATGTTTACTGCTATAATTTGTGACTTTGATGGTTATAAAATTACATCTACATGCATACAGCGCATACCTAATACTTTTCTCAGCCTGAGAATAGACTAATGAGACAGATATATGAATACAGTTGTGCATAATAATGTAATATTTTATCAATTTCAATAACATCTGGCCACGCCCTCAGAGCCTAGCAATAGTAATCAGCAACAGTGATTGTTTTCAGCTGGATATTAATAAAGCATGAAGAAAAGGAGTAATTATTTCCCACATTTTGCTCATTGAATTTTTTTTAATTTAAATATTTTTTAAATTCATTTTCCATAAAATATTAAAAGTGAAAAAACGAATTGTAAATTTGTTTTTCTTGAAATAAGAAAACAATACTCTTTTAACTGATAACCTTGTATTTTTTTTAATCATTGCTTTCTTGGCCACTCTACCACCTACTTACTTGTTTCAATTCGGCTGCACAGCTGGCCCTATCAACCAACTCGAACAGTTAGTCAGGAAAATCACATGATCTTCTGTGTCTAGTTTTCTGGAATATTCTGCCGTGCGTATCTGACCTCTCTGGCCGACGTTTCGGATCCCATTGTAGGGTCCATCATCAGGGCTGACATAAGCCCTCATGATGGACCCTACAATGTGATCCGAAACATTGGCCAGAGAGGTCAGATATACATTGCAGAATGTCCCAGAAAACTGCACACAGAAGATTCTGAACGGCCGTGAAAACCTGAGAACATTTTTAACATCACAGGATTTTAAATTTCTTCTAAGTTATTCTGATGTGACTGTTTTTGTTAACCAATTTTTTGGTGCCATATTTAAGTGGAGTGGTATAGCCCTGATGATTATAACAATAGAAATGAGGCCCGAAACTTCAGCAAAGAGGAAAACCGACTTAAGGCATAGAATAACCTCTGTACCACTGCCATGCAACATGCATTATCGTGTAAAATTCAGTATCTTAATTATATCTAAAATTTCTAGGAAGTACGCTGGATGACGTCTTGCCTCATGGGAGAGTGCCCCAAATCCTACCCGTGGCTGGGTAATCCGTTGGGAACGTTGTAATCCGATTAATATTAAAACAGCACTATATTTTGAGAAAGATCCATGATATGTCAACAAAATATTTCACGCTTTATTTTCTAATTACTTTTAATAAAGTTATACCTAATTATTTTGTAGTATTCATTTTATATTATACATATCATCAGATGACAATCCACAAAATGTATTGACTCAGTGATTTGGTTGAGGTGAATTTTAGTACCATATAAATGTATCGAGATTTTGATCTAGAGATAGAAGTGGAGATTGGTAGAAAGAAAGAAAAAGTTAATCACAACTTTCGATTCGATCCTACATCTTAAGCTTAGAACCATTGGTGTGCTGCTATAGGTTCGCACCGGCTTTGTCGAGTTGGTTTCTAAAATAATTTTGGTTCAGAGATCTTTTCGTTTTTTTAATTATCATTGTGGGTTTGTTAAAGGCATGTGGAAATACATATGACGTTAATAAGAAAATTTACGATCTACTTAATACTTTTGAACCGAATACTCGGAAATTAGATGCAATTGTCAATCTGCGGAGAGCCGACGAAAATAATATTAGGATTCTAAGTGAAATTATTAAGTTCAAAATAAATGTATGTACCTATATG
Organism: Agrypnia vestita; assembly: GCA_016648135.1. NCBI lineage: Eukaryota > Metazoa > Arthropoda > Insecta > Trichoptera > Phryganeidae > Agrypnia > Agrypnia vestita. The sequence continues at coordinate 243,743 of JADDOH010023106.1, read as the reverse complement.
ATTATAAGATTATATGTACCTATAATATTTTAAGATATAATCTCGAGAAACTTCCTGAAATGTCAGAAAAGCTAAAAATTTTATTGATGCAACTGCAATAAGCTCTGCAAAAACGGTATGAGGGTTTTCATTAATTACTATTTGTTCAGAAAAAAGACCAAATTTAAGTACTCGACATATATCGATTAATATTATAGGTTTGCCACTGACTTCATGGGATCAACACACCATTCATTAAATCATGGCTCAGAATCACAGCAGATGATTGACGAATAAGACCCGTCATGGTTAAAATTTCTAATGAAAATCAAATTGGAATAAATTTATATAATATATAAATTGATTTATATATATATATACACTTGTATAAATAAGACCACTTTTGTGTTAAAGTATACATTACTAGTTTCGAAAACTACAGATGTTTTCATTTACAGGTGAGAATAAAATGTTTATATTCTAACCTGTAGGATCAAGTGGGAAACAGTGTAACACGGGGCACAGTGTAACGTTAGTAATATTTCTTTCTCTTTTTAATTATTTCTTTCTCATGTCTATTGCGTCTCTTTACATATTTTGACTATATCGTGCGCCGCAATCTTAAACCTTGTCATCGTAGGTTATATTGCTTGGTAAACGGAATTATGTTCAAAATTAGGTTTTTTGTCTAAAAATTGTGAACAATATGACTAGCGAAGTTTCATTTTTGTTAAAAAAAAACAAATAGTTTCTAGTGAGTAACTACATTTTGAATTCAGCCTTCAATTAGCTGTTGTTTAAAATGCCCACATTGTTTAACGATATTTCTAACCTATAAAATTCAAAAACATTAAGACGTGGGGCATAGTGTAAAAGGGCACAGTATAATATGTTATAGTATGCCCCCTTGAGTATTTTCATTTTCTTCCAGGTTTATACATCGAAATTGTTGCGAAATCGTAATAGAAAGACTATATTGAGAAGATTAAATCTAAGTTAGAAAAAAAATACATTTGTTTTTTTTTTTGAGCATATAATGAAAGTGTGATGATTAGGTATGATTCCCAAAAACATGTTATGAAGATGTTATTGAGGTTAAAGAATTTTTGTTTTCCATATTTTATTTCGTTTAATGTCAAGTTTAGTTCAATGGTATAGTATTCAATGTCCCATATTGTTATACTTGTACGCCTGTGGCTATTACTAAACTAAACTGTACCCCATCCCAGGGGCACATTGTAACAAAATTGTGATCTCAGAAAACTGCCAAATTAAGTCATTTCTGAGTATAATTGCAATGTTTTTTAAGCCTGATATAAAGGTAACTAGGTAAGTACTTATGTTTCTTCAGGCAATAATGAAAGAAATATAAAATGAACGTTTTTTTTTTGTAAAAATAAAAATGACTTTTTTGTTACACTGTCCCCCCACAAGACTTTAGATGAAAACATTTGTAATTCTCGAAACTAATGGTGTATAATTAAACTCAAAAGTGGTCTCATACAAGGGTTTTATTTGTATATAAATCAATCATGTCATTCCGCAAAGTTATTGCCAAATCAATAAATAATATAATGTACAGATTATGGAATATAAATGAATAATTTTGTAATGAATGATAATATTTTTTTAATTTAAAAAAAAATGCCTAAAAACTGGGGGTTCGTGTATATCAAGGTGCGAGCTGATCAATAGAATTTCAACAGCACATTACTGTCTAGAATGTACATGTACATCTGCGCCTTTTTTTTCTGAAAAATTAAACAAGCAGTTCTTTATAACAAACATTTATTCCATTTTTACTTCGGTTGGGAAGATTAAAATTCACTCATCTGATGAACAAAATATAAATGATCAATGGACTGACGTTTGGCTTACAACAACCGTGAAGAAAGGCGCATGACAATCAAGCGCGGATCCAGGGGGGGGGGTCATGGGGGTCATGACCCCCCCCCTGGGCTGGGTCCAGGACCTAGGTGGACCACTAATTAAAATAGTCATTCTCGCATTCAGTCACTCACTAACTTTTTTATTTTTCAGGTACTACTGTATCTTTAAGCAGAATACTGCAATCGAACTCGATTGATTTAAAAAAAGCTGCGGACGCTATTAATGATTATACTATAAGATTATACTATAAGTGTTCTACAAAATAAAAGAGAAAATGCGGACGTAATTTACCAACAGTTTTTGAAGAGGCTAAAGAAGTAGCTGAGCAGCTAGATGTAGAAATTAAATGTCCCAGAATAGTGTCAAGACAAATACATAGGGCCAATAACCAACCTGCTCAATCTGCTCAAGAGTATTTCCGCAGAGCCATATACATTAGGCTGTCCCGATAAATTTTATTTTGGCTTATCTTAACACAAGACCTCTCAAAACTTGCGTAATTGAGCGTAGATTACCAAAATAATTTTAAAAACAAAATAAAACTATATCTTTAAGATTCTACCGATCTACAAAGTTTTGTAAAATTGTCATTTTTATGGTGATATTTCGCTATCCTCAATTTTGGCTCCTGAACTAAATACAAAAAAATATTTACTTTTTATTCTATTTAGGTGTAAATCATACATGACGTTTCGATTTGAATGCAACAACACGTTACCAGCAACTTCGATTTGTTAGGTTTCAAGCTGCAAATACCCTCAAGTTTGAACTTGTTTTGAGGACTTTCTTGACTTGACTCGCGAGTGGTTTCTTCGTAGCCAAAATAATTTTTATACCATAAAAGTACCATGGCGATTGTTACGGTAGTAAAAGCAGATTTTGTCATTTTTAAATAAGAAGTTCGAGGCGTAGTCAGACTACTTATGCTATGTTCGGACCATACAAAGAACTTAACAATTAGCAGCTACCAACTATAAGGGACGTCATTTAATTTATTTTATTTGTCAAGAACGACCTGAAATTCACGTATAATTAAAAAGATCCATCCAAATCAGATATATATGTGATTTTTTCCGAAGAGATCAACAATATTTGGACCAAAACTTCGATTCCAGTTGCAACTAAGGAACGAGTTATTTAATCAGTGAAATCCAATTTCGAAAAGTATCTCAATTTGAAAAGATACCCCAAAACCAAACGAAATGATAGTTTTGAAAATAAACTGAAATGTTTTTTAGTCATCTGAGAAACTTTTTGACGTTTCCACTTGTAAATGCACTTCATTTGAATCTTGTTCGTGTCTAAAACCTAAGAAAGTTTATATCAATGAGAGAAGTTTTTGTTGGATCAAATAAATGATAGGAAAATGGTTATAAGCGGTTTTGAGTCAATAAGGGTAACAAAAAAGTCGTGTTTTACTCAAGAAACCGATTCTGTCTCAGCAAATTGTGATGAAGATTCAGTGCGTGAATCTTCCCTAGAAACGTATCCGATAACAGAGGCATCCCCGACAAACTCGCCCTAGACAGAGACACATTGACTTCAACGGCGAATTGGAATACATTGCATTTGCCGATAGTTGCTAAAATCTGTGATAGATGCGGTTTATCTACGCAATCTGCTGCTGCTGTTGCTTCTGCGGTTTTGACTGACGTCGGCTTGGTTTCTACCGAAGATTTAACTCTGGTTATTGATAAAAATAAGATCTACAGAGATGTATCTAAAGCCCGGAAACCTCAAAATATGTTGGAGGTATTGTTATAAAAAGCATTTACTTTGATGGACGAAAAGACCATCGCAAAGAAGTTTTAGAAGACCACTTCTCAATTTTAGCACAGAGGGGAATAATTTTTTTGGGACACACAATACCGAAAGACGTGGCACTGTAAAGGGAATTATTACTTCGATCACAACTTGAGTAGAGGGTCGAGGTTGAAATTAATATGAGGTGATTTGCGTTGAGTGTGACGGAATTAACACCGGTTGGAAGGGTGGCGTGATTCAATATTTAGAGGAGTATTTGCAGAGACCGTTACAATTGTGTGTTTGTATGCTTCATGTCAATGAGTTACCCCTTCGTCATTTATTCTTGACCTTAGATGGTTGCACTTCGGGTCCTAGAGAATATAACAGACGTCTTACGGAGTGTAACTGACGTTTCTTCTAGAGATGGCTTTATTAGAACCAGGATGCAATCTCGAGCAGAAATGGCAAATTTTGGACACAAAAATAAGTTTAAATTTTTAGTTTTTGTCATTAATTATAATCTATATTTTGTTTATTTTATTTTCCTATGCTTTGTTTTATTAATTTCTATACTAAAATACCTTTTAAATATGATTTTTAAAATTATTTTAGGCAAACGGTTTAACTCTATAAAAACGTAAAAATTTACAAAACTTCAAAGCTCGGTAGAGCCCTCAAGATGACAAACAATTCTGTTTTTTGTTACCTTTTTCGCAATTTGTGTAAAAGATGCAAATTTTGATACCTCTTGTGATTGTGTAGCTCAAAATTTTGATTGAAACGCGACACCCTAATATACATCCCTCTTCTGGATTCAATAATAAGTGACCTACAGGACCGTCTGTCTCTTGAAATACTTAATTTGTTTCAACTAAGCGTTTTCATGCCAAAAAACGAATACAGTAAGGCCCGGTTGTTTCAAGTTCGATCAAAGTAAGCGGTCGATAAAAGCATAGATTTTTACGAAAACGGATCGTCTGATTGGTGGAGAACGTAAAAATCTATGCTTTAAGAGAACACTTACTTTAATCCAACTTGAAACAACCGGCCCTAATCAAGATAGTGAAACTGTGAAACAACTAACAACCGATTATACATTGTTACTAGATAATACTCCAGTTTCTGTCGTTGTAAACGAATATCGGCTGTGGATGGTGAAGTGGCAGCGGAGTCAGGACATACTGCAGTCGATTTCGACCTTATTTTAAATTGCGATATTGAGATGTATCCTAATATAAGAAATTTTTTATGTATTTTTATGGCTACACTACCTGTTAGTGTAGCGACAGCGGAAAGATCTTTCTCTACGTTGCGAAGAATCAAACCGTGGCTAAGAGCTTCAATGGTTGAAGAACGTCTAACCGGACTGCCACTTCTCCACGTCCATAAAAACGTACCCATTGGAGTAGATGAAGTGATAACGCGTTTCGAGAGAAGACGTAAAAGAAAAATTGTTTTTATTATTTAAATATAGGTAGGTATTTTTAAGTACAGTAGGTAGTTACATTTATTAATAAAATACCTACGTTTTACTTGTAAGTATCTATTATTATAAAAATTAAATTATAACTTCTTGTGACTTGACCACGACTATGTGACCCCCCCCTGGCGCCAAAGCTGGATCCGCCCTTGCTTTGGGGATGGTATATTTTATCCTGAAGCTTAATCTTAAACACCGCATTATATTGCGTTATTTTGGAAAAAGCATAAGAATAAAAAGCAAAAAAAAAAAACTAAGATAACACAAGTTAAATAAATACTCTTAAATGTGGTCAAAATTGCACTCAACCATTTAGGTACCTGATGCTAACCAACTAATTTTTTGGACAGTAGTACCTATATAATATTTTGAGTCCTAGATAGGGCCCATAGACTGGAAGCCTTTGGATCAAAGAATTAGGTGTAGGTAGTTATAGAATAAATATGGAGAAAAATATATATTGGGGGAGAAATTAAATGAAATATTATACTATTACAAGACTTATTTATTGGTATTCATACATATACGTAGGTATCAAGAGCACTTGAAATTTTTGTGTGTTATGTGGGCAAAAGGGAATAATTCTAGAATCGGCAGATTTACTCAGTTTTGAGCTTAAAAAAAAAATTGTTAATAAAACTTTTTCCAACATCAAATTTTTGTAAAATCCTTTTTTAAGTGCTTATGTAGGGAAGGTTTGTGGTCGATGGAATGAAAGAACGGTTGGTTGTTAATGTTTATTTCTTCCCGGAGACAGGCCACGGAAGCAATGTACAAGTAAAAAATAGGTAAATGTTGAACAAAGATCAAACAAAGAGAAATTTACAGTGGCACAGGCCTGCCCGATGTTACGGCAGAGGCCCGTCTGGTGTGGTGTCCCTAGCTCGACCCCTTTGTTTATATAGTGGAGATTTTTATTGTGTTAATGTTAACAAAACTCTGGGTCGAGCAATAGGGTTACACATAAGTTCCTTAATTGCTTATGTCCGATGAGTCTAGAATTACTGAGGGAGTAGCAGGTATAGGCTGGCAAATGTTCCCTCTCAATACCATACGTAACATACTTACATACATCAAATACCATCCACTATATTATCGATTCATCGCATGTATTAGTAACGCATTTTCCTTTTCCAGATAGTAAAGACTTCTCTGCAGACGGAGTGCAAGTGCCATGGAGTCTCGGGCTCCTGCACCATGAAGACATGTTGGAGAGCATTGCCGCCCTTCTCACTGGTCGGCGAGGCTTTGATGAAGAAGTATCACAGGGCGAAACACGTCACAGCCACCACCACGACTTCGGCTGAAGCGCAAGAGTACCATCTGGTACTGAAGAGGTAACTTCAGTGGTTTTCTTATTCTCCCTCGTCCTGTTGAGTTTAAATTTATTGTGTCTTTATGAATTTTAGAGGCAGCCAATATGAACAATGACGGGTGATACAAATGTCCTTAGGTTTTCACGGCCGTTCAGAATCTTCTGTGTATAGTTTTCTGGGATATTCTGCCGTGTGTATGTGACCTCTCTGGCCAACGTTTCGGATCCCATTGCAGGGTCCATCATCAGGGCTGATGTGATGAGTGAGTGTTGAAGTGTAGGTTAAGTATTACCTTGCAATACCGTACCGAAGTCAGGGTGTCTCCAAATTTGTGTTATGTTAAATACTGGATTGCAGTACCGTGTCGAAAGCAAGGTGTGTGTCTTCATGTATTGTGTTATATATCTACTAACGGATGTCGGACTGTGCGGATCGTCTGTTTGATTTATCCTGCAGCGTCGGATACCACGATGTTCTTAACTTAAGACCGTCATCCCTATTAATGTTTACCGGGTGCTTGTATATTTCAATTGCTTCTTTGACCAGGCGCGTGTGGTGACTTTTGGGCTTTCCTAAAATTTTGGGCTCAAATGAACAATGGTGGCCTGTATCTAGAAAGTGCTCAGCCAATGCCGATTTTTCCGGGTGACCAAATTTGCATGCTCTTTTATGCTCATTAACCCTCTTTGAAATCGTGCGTGCTGTTTGTCCCACATACACTTTGTCGCAATTTTGACAGTCGAGCCTATAAACACCGTCGGTCTCAAGGGGATCCTGATCCTTCGCTGGTCTTAAGAGGTCCATAACCTTGTTGTTTGTGCCGAACACTGTCTTAATATTCTTTTTCTTGAGCGCTTTGGCAATCCTGTCTGTTACATTATGGATATAAGGCAAGAAAGCAATCCCTTTGATCTCAGCTTCTGTGTTTTTCTCGGAGCTGTTAGATTTGGCTCTTATGATGTGCCGTATCTGCCGTCTTTGGTATCCATTGCTTTCTAGCGCGTCGCTCAGTGTACGAATCTCCTCCTGCAGATGTTCTTCTTGGCATATTCGTTTAGCTCTCGTAGCTAAGGTATTTAATATTAATGAAGCTAATTAATATTAGACCTCTCTTCTGCGCTGGGTGGTGGTGGGAATCTGCATGCAAGTAGCGGTTCGTATGGGTCGGCTTCCTGTAGACCCTGTGCCCGAGACTACCATCTGTGTTCTTTTTCACTTCTACATCCAGAAATGGTAGTTTATTTTCTTTTTCTATCTCCATGGTGAATTTTAATTTCTTGTGCAGCGTGTTGAGGTGTTCGAGAAAGTCCTGTAATTTTTCTTTCCCGTAAGGCCAGATTGCAAACACGTCATCAACATACCTCCACCAAACCTTGGGGATCAAAGTTGCTGTATCTAGAGCCGTTTCTTCGAATTTCTCCATTACGAAGTTTGCAATTACTGGGGAAAGTGGGTTTCCCATTGCTACACCTTCCACTTGTTGGAAAAGTTCACCCTGAAATGAAAAGTATCCACTTGTTAGGCAGTGTCGAAAAAGTGCGCACATGTCTTCCTCATAGACTTCTTCCAAAAGACTCATAGCATCGTCCACAGGCACATTTGTGAAGAGAGATATAACGTCAAAACTGACTAGTATATCATCACTTTCTATCTTCACGTTTTTCAGCATTTTAACAAAATGTGCGGAGTCCTTCACCCACGAAGATGTCTTCCCGGTCTGCATCTGTAAGAGACTGGCCAAGTGTTGCGACAACTTACCTTGAGACCGACGGACGGACTACACAGCGAAGATGCGTGTATTATTGGACAGCAGCACATACAAAAGGATTAAGAAGAATCCAACAAATAAAATTGACCGAAAAACTAGAGAGCTGGTTAAAGCCTCGAGCATTCCGGTCGAATTACACTACAGATTGTTTATGCAAGCGTCCAAACACCAGCGATGTACGGACTGCCTAAAATTCACAAGGATGGAGTTCCGTTAAGACCGATTGTGAGCGCAATAGGAGCGCCGACATATAAGTTGTCGCAGCACTTGGCCAGTCTCTTACAGATGCAGACCGGGAAGACATCTTCGTGGGTGAAGGACTCCGCACATTTTGTTAAAATGCTGAAAAACGTGAAGATAGAAAGTGATGATATACTAGTCAGTTTTGACGTTATATCTCTCTTCACAAATGTGCCTGTGGACGATGCTATGAGTCTTTTGGAAGAAGTCTATGAGGAAGACATGTGCGCACTTTTTCGACACTGCCTAACAAGTGGATACTTTTCATTTCAGGGTGAACTTTTCCAACAAGTGGAAGGTGTAGCAATGGGAAACCCACTTTCCCCATTAATTGCAAACTTCGTAATGGAGAAATTCGAAGAAACGGCTCTAGATACAGCAACTTTGATCCCCAAGGTTTGGTGGAGGTATGTTGATGACGTGTTTGCAATCTGGCCTTACGGGAAAGAAAAATTACAGGACTTTCTCGAACACCTCAACACGCTACACAAGAAATTAAAATTCACCATGGAGATAGAAAAAGAAAATAAACTACCATTTCTGGATGTAGAAGTGAAAAGGAACACAGATGGTAGTCTCGGGCACAGGGTCTACAGGAAACCGACCCATACGAACAGCTACTTGCATGCAGATTCCCACCACCACCCAGCGCAGAAGAGAGGTCTAATTAATACCTTAGCTACGAGAGCTAAACGAATATGCCAAGAAGAACATCTGCAGGAGGAGATCCGTACACTGAGCGACGCGCTAGAAAGCAATGGATACCAAAGACGGCAGATACGGCACATCATAAGAGCCAAATCTAACAGCTCCGAGAAAAACACAGAAGCTGAGATCAAAGGGATTGCTTTCTTGCCTTATATCCATAATGTAACAGACAGGATTGCCAAAGCCCTCAAGAAACAGAATATTAAGACAGTGTTCGGCACAAACAACAAGGTTAAGGACCTCTTAAGACCAGCTAAGGATCGGGATCCCCTTGAGACCGACGGTGTTTATAGGCTCGATTGTCAAAATTGCGACAAAGTGTATGTGGGACAAACAGCACGCACGATTTCAAAGAGGGTTGATGAGCATAAAAGAGCATGCAAACTCGGTCACCCGGAAAAATCGGCATTGGCTGAGAACTTTCTAGATACGGGCCACCATTTTTCATTTGAGCCAAAAATCTTAGGAAAGCCCAAAAGTCACCATACGCGCCTGGTCAAAGAAGCAATTGAAATATACAAGCACCCGGTAAACATTAATAGGGATGACGGTCTTAAGTTAAGAACATCGTGGTATCCGGCGCTGCAGGATAAATCAAATAGACGATCCGGACAGTCCGACATCCGTTAGTAGATATATAAAACACTACATGAAGACACACACCTTGCTTTCGACACGGTACTGCAATCCAGTATTTAACATAACACAAATTTGGAGACACCCTGACTTCGGTACGGTATTGCAAGGTAATACTTAACCTACACTTCAACACTCACTCATCACATCAGCCCTGATGATGGACCTTGCAATGGGATCCGAAACGTTGGCCAGAGAGGTCACATACACACGGCAGAATATCCCAGAAAACTATACACAGAAGGGTGATACAAATTTTTCGACGACGACGTCTATTTTTCTGGATCATATTTCCCTTGAATCTTCTTCTTTATTTTAAGTTTTAATTTATATTTCTAGTAGTAATGGCATTTTAGATTGTTGCACAAAAACCGTTATTTGAGATTTGTATGTGATTGTATTGAATATTGGTAACAGATTTTTCGTAAGACGGGCAGTCATCAGTTCTAGATAACAGTTGTATCTCAATTAAGAATCATCAATACAATCAGATACAAATCTCAAATAACAGTGACCAGTTGCAAAAACATATTTTTTTATACCATTAGGAACTAATTTCTCATCTCAAACATGCATAAAATACATAGGTAGGTAGTCAAGTTTTATTTTCATAGAGATCAGCATTTCTTCTTTGTTTATTAATTTTAAAACTTCATTGTTTTGAACATTTTACACCCAAGAGATTTACAATAACCTCCTGTGGCCAAAAGCCTGCTAAAAGCAGATGTAACGCATTCTTCCACCATTGTGACACTCTTCCAGATCTTCTTTATCTTAAATTATTGTCATAGTAATAAACTTCTCTAGGCTGTCAAAAAAAAATTTCGCAACGATAAAGAATATAATATACAGGGTGTAACCAGTAACAGAGCTAGTCTACAATGCTAGATTCCTGGTAGATTCCTGCTTTAATTATGTGTTGAAAACATTCAAGTAATCATTACCTAAAATCGTTACCGAATTATCATTACCGAAAACATTCAATTAAGCATTACCTAAAATCAATAGTTATGGAGATATGCCACATCAAAATTGGCATTTTTTACAATATTTCTGACTTATTTTTTGTAAAATGTTGGATCATCATTACACTACATTTTTGACTTTTAATTAAAGCAGGATACCTGTAAAGTATTGTGAACCAGCTCTGGATATGTAGTTTTATAATTATAGAGATCCGAACACGGAATACGTGTCGCATAAATATTCTTATTTTCAAAATAAGCTAAACCCTTATTCTATAAAAATAGGACCAACTTGCTTGCAACAAAGATCACGAGGCGAGTGTCATGACCACCAACTACACTAACAAGCTACTCCTGTCTCTTTCTGTAATACTCCTGTAATAGTGATATTTGTGGACGATTATTTCATTACTTCGTGTATGATTTTCAGATCGAGAGCCTTTCAAACAATGGCAAAAAGGTTGCCAAAGAGATCAGAGCTGGTCTACTTGGAGGACTCGCCAAACTATTGCGAGAAGAATTTAGCCACCGGTTCCTTGGGCACTGCTGGTAGATTCTGCAACAGGACTTCTAGAGGTTACTATGCTGACTTGTATATTAACATTTTTAAAAATGGTTGTCAGTTGCTTGAAATGAATGAATTAAAAAAGCAGAAAATACAAATGAAAACATGTAATAAGAATTTATTGTTTTAGGTTTTAGGTACTCAATAGAGCCACTGATTTTTTTTTTTGATTATATTAGTTTATATCTTTATCTAGATATTGTTACAACTATGTATTGTCATGTTATTGTAGAATAATTTGTATTGAGTTAAGCAAAGTTTGGAAGTATATTGGTGGTTAATAATTTAACAGTGAGTATAAAAATATCCATAGGTATATGAAGATTAGTTAGAAGAAAAATGAACAGAATTTTTCAATACAGAAATCAATGCCGCAGAGAAATAATCAATATAATTTGCTCTTTTAAAAAGTATATTACTCATACATCCTGTGGGTGACGTATTTATACAGAGTAATGATAAAAATCCAGTAAAAAAGTCGTCACGTATGATAGTATGTATAATACCTATCATTTTTTTCAGATGGTAAACCTGATTTGTCCGAATTACAAATTCACACTTAAAATTTAATTTCAAATTATCAAGATTAAGACACTACTAAATCCTGTAAATACATATATGAATTAATTCGAGACCCAATAATTCGAAATTCGTTATAATTTGAAATGTTTCAAACCCACAAGTCCCAAAATGTTAATTTCATAATAGATTCACTTTGTAATTCAAAATAATTTTTCGCCCCTTGCGCAATAAATTAGTACACATATTAGTTGACGTAATTCGAAATTTTGTTGAAATTTGGCAAATTGAAAAAAATATTTCGATTTTTTTGCAAGTGGGAACAACAAATATGTCAATATCGGGTACTTAAGTAATTGAAATTTCAAACGGTATTAGCAAAATAAATGGCTTTTTTCATGAGTTTTATGATTTTTGGTGAATTTCGCAATTGTATTGCAATTTTTTTGGAATGTACCTGAAATTTCTAATTAATCAGTTTCGGGAATCAATAATTCGAAATGTTTTTTTGGGACCCTTGAATTCCGAATTAACGAAGTTCTACTGTAATATGAAGTAACAGGTTGTCACCGATTGTTTGTTACTTAGCTCTATAGGGAGCCTTGTGTGTGCTGAAGGTAAACTAATTACACGAACAAAATAAAAATAAAAATTATTATTATATAGAATAATAAATGAACACTCAAATAAGATAATATTTTGTAAACGTTGATGCTATGAATGAATCATTTAATCTTTTACAGGGTAATATGAGACATACAGAAACAATATTGGGTGTGTTTATCAGCGGCGTGCAGTCGGTTCTTTGAAATAACATGAAATAAAATAAATAAAAGTAGTTAACCAGAATTTCTACTCAATTTCAGAATATCATAATATTTAATTTTTCTTTTTTCCAAAATATACATGTTTATGTGCAAATCATGCTCCAATATAGAAACTGCTCCCTGCTCCTTGGTGTCTATCAACTTCAATCGTTGGCACCTAATCATGAAAACATTTTAAATTATTCTGTTATAATGCTATATGTATATGAATAAATGTTTATGATGATAGCTTTGAAAATAATGCTTCAGGAAGAGGTGGACAACTCCATATTTCCTATAAAAACAAAACTTCTATTCACAAAATTATGGGTTTAAGACAGTTAAGTTGCTAACAAATTTTGTCACTGAAGTATAATAAACTTTCTTTACAGGACCGCATACATATTTACCTAAATTTAGCCATTTTAACCACTGATATTATTTCTACATTCCGCATATTTTAATGTGATACAAAACACTAATAAAATTATTACAATGTATAAAAATAAAATAAATATAAAATAAAATAAAATAAAATAAATCCTATAAAATCCTTCTTAATTTTCTCACAAATGATCTATAACATATTTAATTTGTTTCCAGAAACAGATGGCTGTGATCTCTTGTGCTGCGGGCGAGGTTACAACACTCACCAATATGTGAAAACTACTCAGTGTCGATGCCAGTTTCACTGGTGCTGTTATGTGAACTGTGATGTGTGCACAGAAAGGAGAGAAGAATACACCTGCAAATAACATTAATTCAGTTTTTTGTGTATTCGATATGTGGTGCTGGAGGCGGATGCTGCGTATCCCATGGATCGCAAGGCGTACAGTGTCTATATCCTCCAAGAATTAATAATTACCGAAAGACTATCGACAACATTTGACAGAAAAATTCTCATTGGATATGTTGCCAGAAGAAACAATGAGTCTCAAGAAGTTACGAATAAGTGATCAGTTGAAAGAAAAAATTCAAGGCAACGGTCTCCTACAATGTGGATAATCCGAATAATGGTCTTAATAAGATTCTCCTTCAACGTTGAGATCAACATGGCCCAAAACCGGAAAAGATGGAGACGTGTTGTTCACAAATTTCCAGACGGATTGGGGAGCTGTTCATCTATATGGACATCATAAACAAACATAAATAAAAATGAAATTGTCTGAGACAATTATTAAACAATTCCATTTTTTATTAGTTCTGAGATGGTATATATGTAATGCAATATGTTTTGACTTAAAACTATTAACAAGAATATAGCTTTAATTTTACAAAAACATTCAAGTGAATTGGCTGTTTTTGAACGATTAAAATGGACAAAAAACTATTTAAATATGTACAATTCTTTAATAATAACACAAGACATTTCTCAATCATAACGTTTAGCAAAAAAGTTTATTGGTTGTGTATAGAATTAGAACATTGAGGAAGAAGAAAAAGAAGAAGATAATTCTGGTCTCTCTTCTTCTTCATGTACCACCTTCCAATGAAGGTTTGCAACCAAGTTGCAGTAAGCTGATTTATCCTGTGCAAGATGTGAAAGATCATTGGCAAAGAAAGGTATTTTGAACATTGAGCCGCTTTCTGAAGTTAAGCAGCCAAGACAAACTCTTTCTATCTACAACTATGCTGCCTTCTGTCTTCTTCTGAATAATAAGTTGCAAGAGATGCAGAGAGTTAGCTGTGCGTCTCTGTTTTCTTTTCATGTTCTTTGTTCTGAATAATTCATTCATTTAGAGACACTAGGCCTTAGGTCAGAACCCTGAATAACTCCGCAAAGTGCTCAGTATTAAGATTTATTATACATAAATGCATTTCATCTGAATAACATAGTAGATTTTCCTTCAAATTCCTTTTTTTTCATTCTTTATGAAGAATATCATCATAACGCCTCGATTAATTCTGAAATAAACAATACCCCTTCATCCTTATTTAAAAAATCAAGAAAACATAAAACATTCCATATTTTTTTCATTCCATTATTTATACTATTGTAGATCAACTGTTTTTTTTTAATATCCATCATAAGTTCTGCACATCACGTTGGAAAAATGATAGGTATTTTAATAATTTTCTCTACTGGGCTTAAGATATCATTTTTCAATTAAATAATTGCATCTCTCTTTTATCTAAAAAGGCCACAAATACACTGCTTATATTTTATTCGTGAAAAAAATAAATACTATTTTTTAATATGATCTACCATCACATAGTACTTAATTGTATATCTATTATTATGTCTTGTAACATTGTATTTATTAAGTGATCGTGTTGAATAGTATTAATAGATTTTAATATTTATCGCTGTATTTTACTTACAATTTTAGCATATGTATTACAACATTGTTCGATTTGACTTGTTTTTCTATTAAAAATAAATGATATTAAATAATAGAATGATTAATTTATTTCATACAATCTATTATTACAACTGTCTCCATTAAAGTCAACTAAAAGTCAAACAAAGATATCTTAAATCTTCCTTTTTTCAATTTTTATTTTCTTTTTGTTCAAAGCAACCTAGCACAAAAGCTCATCATAGCATAAGAAAGTACAATAACGAAGATTTATCAACATACAGAAACGCTCAATTTATCTACCTAAAATAATTAAACAAACACCATGTTGTGTTTCCTTGAATGAATAAATGAAGAAATTCACGATACATTTTCAATTTACCAAAAGTACATTTAAATAACAGCTATAGTAAGCTGAGTATAAGATATTTAAAGTTCCGCCAAAAAATCCAAATGACATAAAAGAAATTAAAATAGAAACATAAACCTTATTTTTTTAATAATGAGCAAAATTTTCTATTTTCAAATTCTATGTTCATCTAGTGCCATTAACATTTAATTGCTAGGAGTAGGTCCCAATTCATCAATCATTGGATCAATAGACATGTTGTGCCCAGTCAGCCAACAACATTCTTAACTTAATGTTTGTATACATATTTGCTATTGTTTTTGTATTTAGACCACTTAAGACAAGATTCAACATGTCGTCTCTCACATACATACGTTCTGGGTGAGGACGGCAACATAATAAGAGTTTTAATAGTAGGTAAAACTTTAGTATTATTTATGTATTGTGGCTGCCCCTCACTTCAGTATCTGTAATTGTCATCTTCGTGAGTCTTCAGTGCGCTTCTTGACCTTGAAGAGGGTGAAAATGCATTAAAAATTATAACAAAATAAATAAATTATGTCTTGGTCAATTTGATCACACGAATATATTATTTACAGATTTTTATCATAGTACTCAACCAAATACTTCTGGGACAGTTTGGATAGTTTACAATCGTTCACGAAACTGGATTGATGTCAAAATTAGTGATCATGAAATGGATATTGATGAAAATTAAATTATTATTTGTGAATACAGTTCAAATTCTGAACAAGAAGATGAGGGAATTGCTGAATACCTTCAGAAATTTTATTTGAATCATTTCTATTAATATAACACTAATATATATATAAATAAAAATGTAGATGTTCGTTTGTACGAAATCGATAATCTCTGAAAGTTCTTCACCGATTGCTTTGAAATTTTGGCACAACGTTGCATTCGATTACGAGGATGTCTTTGTAGAGGCCTAATTACAGAAGCGAAATACATCACAAAACACCCAGGCTTGATTAAATCACATAGATTAATTATGACCTCACCGGGAATCGAACCCGGAACCCTCGGTACGAGAAGTTAGTGTCACGTAATCACAGAACAAAATTCGTATCACAGCAGTTAAAGATTTTTTTTAAATACAAAATAAATAAGACTCCTTTAAATAAAATTGTCTTCTTTCAATGAATACATTTGTATTGCATTCAATATAATTTAATTCTTTCGGGTCGTATACAGAAGATGTTAAAACGCTACAATCGTACATCTTTGGATGTAGATATTCGCTTTGTGAAAATTCTGAAACTTTTAAATATGTATATGTGTAAGGGAGGGGTTTTATATTCGAAAAAGCTGTCATAGCCATAGAAAAGAGACAATATAGTCATATAGTCCGTCTAACTTATCTGAAGAATGGCCAAATTTGGAACTAACGACGCCATATTGGATTATCTACAGCTGACAGACCTTTGACAGACTTTGTTTACAGAGGGGTTCATGACTGTTTCAATAGTTTTTTAAGAAAATTTTAGACTGTCATCATGCCAAAAACCATTAAAAGCGGTGTTCGGGAAATAATCTTGAAAATGCACACGTTTTTTGAAGAGGAACAACGTCTAAAAGCCCCAATTATACCGTTCGGTTTTGTTCATAGATGTATTGCCGCCAATTGCCGCCGCTTCAGGTTAGTGCTGCCATGCAGTTATAATGATTTTCCCATACTTAGTTTTTTATTTTACTATTATACAATTTCTTCAGGTATTTCTGAATCGGCAATTTACAAAATAGTTAAAGAAGGTAAAGCAGCCGTGGAAACGGGCATTAAAATATCTACACCAGGAAAAAAAAAGGATAAGTGGAAAAATTTGTTATTGATGACTTTGATTTGGGAGTCATCAGGCGAAAGGTACACGATTTTTATACTTTTTAAAAAAGAGTTACCTACATTAAGTAAACTGCAAAAGGTATTGAAAGAAAACATAAATTTTCAAGGATATCGTGAGATATAACGTAAATTACTGCATAAGCTAGGCTTTCGTTTTCGGAACACTAAAAGTAACCGTATGGTGCTTATAGAACGCAATGATATAATTAATATGTGCCATGAGAGCAAAATTCTTGTATGAATTAAGGAAGAATGAAACTTCTTTGAATCGGCGGCCAGTCATATATCTAGATGAAACATATATACATACCTCACACACAGCAGACAAATATTGGCACAGTGAAGATGTCGAAGGTGTATTCAAACCAGTATCTAAAGGTCAGTGCTTCATAATTGTCAATGCAGGAGGGGAAACTAACGTGTTCATTTGTATAAACATATTTTTTTCAAAAATAAACTTTTTTATTTATGCATATTAAAGACTGGTTGCATCAACTTACTTTATAGCAATAGTTCATTTAAAGCATAGATTTTTACGAGAGCGAGTTGTTTGATCGGTGGAAAACGCAAAATATCTATGCTCTGAACGAAAGATTACTATAAACCAAGTGATACAACCGCCCTAAACCGATTGATATCCTTAGGTGTTACTGAGTTAAACATGGAGGTCAGATCATTAGGTATGAGACACCGAATAAAACCGGCTCCACACTGCGCGGATCTTCCGCCGCGGAACATCGCTACATTTCTTTCCATACAATATGCGCTTATTAAACACACTACGCGGATGATCGGTCGATCTATTTGCTTTGCCGATTTGGCGCAACGGATAAGACGCGGCGGAATATCTGCGTAATGTGGCGCCGGCCTAAAAGAATTATTGTTTGGGTTTTTTTTCTGAAAATTGTATTTTTCTTTGATTTTGAAAAAACGGCATTTGGTGACATGTATTTTGCGAATGTATATTTTGATAAATTTATTTGTACATTACTTTACATTTTTTGTTTTTTTATCGTGTCGTATACTGCTTAATAAATTGTTTAAGAAAAAACGAATTTGCAAAAAATTCCCTAAAAATTAGATAATTTTTAGACTATGGGCAGCACCACAACGATTGGGACGCCCTCCTTTATTCTCCAGATAAGTTGGACGGACTATAGCTATTATTATGTTATCTATGGTCATAGCCAATGACCACAGAATAAAGAAGATCCAATGACAATAGATAGCCATAGATAAAAATAGATATTTATATATGTATTGAGAAAACTTGAACTGTCAATCTCAAATCTTTTCTATGACTGTCAAATAAATTTATTGTCTATGAAAAAATCTGAAGTAACTAAATCATAATATTTACACTGTATACCTACTTGTATATGGTTGGTTGGTGTTTACAATATTTAAGAATAACTCCATTATGAAAAATTGCAGACTTTGCTTGGGAAAGGCAGCTGAAATTAATATATTTGATAACCGCCAAACTCTAGTCCCAAAGTTTTTATCTTATTGCAAATTGGAGGTTAGTGTATTTTATTAATTAATATACAAATGAGCTATATAAGTCATGTTAATTTAATTGCTTTTGCTAAAGAATTATTAAGAAACTTCCAATAAAGTAAATACTTTCTTCAGAATAATGAGGTATTACGAATTCAAAACTGTCCCATATCTGTCAAAAATGAATTGACAAGTCCAGTTATTTTTCATAAGTATGCGGGGATTGTTTCGTATTTTCGCTCATCTACTTGAAAAGTGCAATATTTTTGTATTAAGTTATTCAACATTTTAAATATACTACTTGATAGCCCACCAATAATGAAATGAAAAAAATCATGTTTTCAAATTCACACAAAATATATTGATTTAAATTCCTCTTAACTTTTCAATATATAATAAAAAATTACAAAGCACATGGCAAGCAGGTATCTACCTAGGTTAGATGCAAAATACATTTTAACAAATAAAACATTCAAAGTACCTACCTACTATTTTTTTAAATCTGGTTCATTGTCTGATAATAATTTAGAATACAGCTGATAAAGTATGTATAGATTATTTCATTTGAAATATGGATGTGTTTTTAAAGCCTAATTGATGTACAAGTTAGTTACAACTTCAGAGTTACTATGTCACCACCATTTATTATTTTATTATTTTCTGCTCACAGAACCAACATTGGATATTTGAAATCATTTCACAAAATCAAAGAATTTTATTGAATTATTAATTTGAATTTTAAATAAATTTCTGATAATTGGCAGTTTACTAGGAAATGCAAATCCGTTCTGTTTTAAAATCCGGATTTTGTTCCAATCCGGATTTTAGGGATTTTATGGATTAAAAGCACATGAAAGTCGAATCAAATGATTTTTTTATTTGAAAGTATTCAAACTATCATAATTAAATACCATAATTATGGTGTTATTCTTATTAAAATAATAAGTCTGTGACTCGCGTGCTGAGTAACGTTAATAAAATAATCAACAGGTACAAATTAAAAGAAACTGAAAACAAAAATAAAGACAAATAGACTCCTTGTCAAATTATTAAACATAAACAAAAGTAACAAAACAATTAAACTTCACTTAAATCAACATAAAAAAAACTATGCCATTTTTTTGAGACATAAAATGTGACCTCAAAAATAATAAGGCATCTAAAGTGCTGTCGTTTAGCCTGCTGCGAATTCAGTTGCACATAATTCCTGCTGCGGAAAAAGCACGCTCTGATTCAACGCTTGTAGGCGGAATGCACTGAAGATGCTTGTAAGCGGCCTCCAAGTATCGTCCTCGTGAACCGCTATCCTCGAATGACGCCATCTCCACTCGCACTTAATTGGGAATATCATTTTTAGGTTTTCGGCTGATGAGCACATTTTCTTCTCCACCCTTATTGATTTTATTTAGCTCAAATGCTAATCTCTCTCGAAAACTCATTTCTTGATCGGGAGACTCTTGTTCTCTGGATGTTGTTTCATGTGATTCAACAGACACTTCTAAAGGATTAATACAGCTTTCTACTGTTTTGCAAATTACTTCTTCTATTTCTGTCCTAGATGGCTTATAAAATATTTCATCGGGAGTTGGAAAATTTACCAAGATTTTAAATTAGATTAACCATTTAATGATTTGGACTGTATAGAGTTGATACGTAGTAGTTTTGATTACTCAATAAATTTAGTATTACACTTTGTTTAATTGCAAATACTAATACTTTTTACCTTAATAAATCTAAAGCTCTATTTTTATTATTTATATTATTCACTAAGAATAGTCCCTTTCTTACCTGCTTTACTCGCAATACATTATTACTACATTATTTTTTATTTTCATAGATTTATCTTCGCTATTGATTCCAGATGTACAAGAATGACGGATTGCCAGAACACATCTGTGTTAGCTGTGTCGAAAAACTGGAGGAAGTTGTCAGATTTATTAATCAGTGCGAGGAAAGTGATCGGATCCTGCGTTCAGACCTGAACGTGGATTATACGGGCATTAAAGCAGAAAAGATTGAAATTAAAGATGAACTTACCATAGAATTTAAAGATGAAAATATCGAACTGAACTCAATTAAAGAATTTGAATTAAGTGATTTTGATAATGATTCCCAAGATGTATTCGGTGACGAGAGAGATTCAATGGCATTCGATGACGATGAAAATAATATTGTGAAACAAAATAGTGGTAAAAAATGGAAGAAAGTAAAAAAAGTCAACAGTGGTTTGCTTTGTTCCTTGTGTGGCAAACATTACACCACAAATTCGTATTACCAGGAACATATGAAGTCGCACGGTAAAAGAGAGATTACTTGTGACGAGTGTCCAAAAACATTTAGTTCGAGTAAATTGCTGAAACTCCACAAACAAGTCCACATATCTGTCAAAAAATATCAATGCGAATATTGTGACAAGTCGTTCAAGACAAAGGACTATGCTAATCGTCACATGGAATACTCTCACCGGAAGTCAAAACCTCTTCCCTGCAAAATCTGCAATAAGCTGTTTTATAGGCCACAGAATTTGAAGGTTTGTTTAAAAGTTACAAAACTGATGACTATATTTAATATCCTTTATCTGCATTAGTTTTGTATGTAACTTGCATTGTTTTGAGCATAGACAAGATTTATAAAAAAATTACGGAGAAATTAATAGATATATATGTAAAAAATATTCATTTTAAACGTGCTTTCAAAACTACATGGGCATCACATCAATAATGTAACATCTGTAGCACTTATGTATACAAACCAATCCACGATTTTAAAATTTAGTTACTAACTCAAACATTCTTCGTTTTTTTTTTTTCAAATATATGATAGGCATATAATGATAAAATATAATTATGACAGAATTAAAAAATAAGCGATTTTAGAGAAAAAAATTTTTTGAAAAGATTCTAAAAAATGATCCAGTTTTAATATACATATTGAGTTTTTCAATAAAATAAATTTATAAAATTCTGCATTCGGCCATTTTAACTGAAACACCGACCAGAGTGAATGACTTCACGCCTAAGTACCGTCACCGTGTCTCTTGAACTGTTGTCATAGACACAATGCAATGTTTACTTAGGCTTGACGTCGACCTTCGGGCGTTTTGCGTGAAATAAAAATAGGTAAATGAAAACGCAATTATTTGCACAAAAACTTAGTTTATTACTGAAATAATGTTATTTTCGGTAATAGTAGACATTCGCCTACATTACAGAAGGTTATTTCAAAATCTGTCATCATGCCTATTATAAACGCTAGTTTGCCAAATTATACAGTACAGTTAATAATGGATGAAATTGTACAAATCAAATAAATTATTTAGCTTATATAACACGGACATAAATGAACAGAGACAAAGATAGATAATGATTATTAGTCTCTGTTCAGTAAACATATTTATGATATGGAATATGTTTGTAAGAATGCAAACAATATATGGTTATACTACTTGCACAAACGTGTCGAATAATGACAACTCAATTAATGGCATGTCGCTATAATTGCCCCCTTAACATTATCACAAGGTAATCAAAATCGAATCCCAAAATCCTGTGATTGCAATTTTGGCGGGGGATTGGATTCACTGATTACCACCGTGCTCTCCCTATAGGAGCTCCCTAGCACCATAACTGTGAGGTGAAATTAATATTCATCTTTGTAGCACTGGTTTTATTTTTAGTTGGTAATTTAAACGTAAGATATATAATTTATCAATGATGACCACTTGAAGAAATAAATAATAAATACGATTTTTAAGATGTCTCATTAGAGACAAAGCTACTTTTTTATATGAGAAAGTAGGTATGGAAGTCTTTTTGGTTCTCTATCTAAAGAAGTAGCTTCATTTTTATGAGACATCTATAATATGTCTTGATTAATGATGTCCCCCTAGGACACATTCCCATAAAATATTTTGAATAAATACAGATTTTATTATATTCAAAGTGTCTGATAAAAAGCACGTTTATAATTTTTCTTGAAACGAGGTTGAAAGTGTTTATTTTAGTTACAAGGAGGTTATAAGAGTATCGCATGCACTGCACGATTGTAGTGCAGTGCATGCGTCGTTTAGTAATAATGGACCGTGTTTAGAATAATAGAATAGTAAACTTTTTTGGCTAACGGCCCATGACTGGAACATGAGGGGACATTATTACATGCATCACGAACACCTGATTAACATTTCATTCCTCATCATTCTTTATTATTTCAGAAACACACACTGGTGCACACGCAAGAGCAGAAATTTGAGTGCAACATATGTAACAGGACTTTTAACATTGTTAGTCAGCTAAAGTTACATAAACGAATTCACAGTGGAGAGCGGCCTCACGCTTGCCGTTTCTGCGATAGCAAGTTCACCATCCCCAAGTCCCTCATTGAGCATGAAAGGTTACACACGGGAGAAAAGCCCTTCCAGTGTCCAACGTGTCACAAAGGGTTTGCGCAGAAGGGTAACATGAAGAGTCACTTTAGGTACAATCACAAAGGAATGGATTTCAAAAAAGCTGTGATGGCATCGCGTCTTAATCAAACATAACCTTAAAACGACCCTAATAATTTAAGTAAACTGAAAAAAATTACAAACATCAATTATGAACATAATTTGATACTGCAGTAAAACACCGATAATTGAAATTCCCCATAATTTTAAATTTTTTAAATTACAAAATATTAATTTCATAGTTGATTAATGTCGATAATATGAAAATCCCTGTAATTCGTAATAATTTTAGGCTCTTGTGCAATAAATCTATACATTTTAAGTCTAAAATTTTAACATGTTATAAAAAACTAATAATGCGTGCAGCCTTTTGTTTGCACGAACTCGTGTGGGGTGTTGTCCCCTATGTATTTTGTGGTACCTTGTGGAATTCTCTTTATCTATACATATTCTGTGTTATTCTGAAAATAATATTGGGATGTCAGATCTTTATCCCAATCTTGACAGGCATGTATAACATCGTATTGCCTCCAATTCCAACGTTTTAAGTTTGACAGGTTCGAAATTAATGAATTCAATCAATCACAAAGTTCTAAAACGTAAACAAACGTTAAGTTATTCACAATTGTGGATAATGAGCTTTATAATTGATTGAATTCATTAATTTCAAACCTGTCAAACATAAAATGTCAAAAAAACGGCGTCACAATGTTATACATAACTGTTTTTTTTTTTTTTTTAATTTTAAATTTATTACATTTTTTTTTTTATCTCGGACCCACAAAACATCACATTGATATTTGTCTGTAGGTGCATCAATATAGATATATATATATATATAAATAAATTGTAGTTACCAGAAATACATTCATATTAATTAATTACAATAGATCTTATAAACTCAAATACAAATCAACAATCAAAAATTACCAAAATCAAAATAAGTCTCTTTTATTTAGTAACATATTCATTAATTCTGTGTTTTGCCCTTTTTTATTAATATCCATTTTGACACTACATGGGATTTTGTTTAATATTTTTGGTATGACATATTTTAATGTTCTTTGTCCATATTTATTTATGACCTTCGGTATTCGTAGTCCTTCTTTAACCGTAAATCTGGTACTATGTTTATGAATCAATCTATGCTTAAATGTCCCATCTTCATGATATCGTGTAATTAGTTTGTACTACAAGATAGCATTAATTGGCATACAGCCTTGCTTCTTGATACAGAATACAGATACAGAAATAGCAATATTTGCTAAATAGCTCAAATTGGAGAATCCTGTGCATGCTATTTTCTCAAACTTAATGCATTCACTTCTTAAATTTCCTCTTTTGGCGTTTGTGTTGTTAAAATGTTTAATTTTCTTTGTAAGAAGTTATGCTGACTTACCTTATTATTTCACGTGTTTCTAATAACTGTGCTGTTGTTGGTCCGAGTCAGAAAAGAAACAGAATTGAATGTTAAAATTGAGTGAAGATAAGATGATGAAAATTTTCGCAAAATCAGTTGGCTTTTTTCATAAATTTTATGATTTTTGGCGAATTTTGCAATCACATTGTAATTTTTTTTTGGGTCCCTTGAATTTTGAATTAACAAGTTCTACTGCAATGAATTAAAACAATGTTCAGAATTTTTTTGATAGTCTCAAAATGTACATGATGTGTACAGGCATCACATCAAATTAATTATTTATTATAACTTATAAAATTCTAAGGCCTCGGGTACGATACGAGCGATAGAACGTCAATGCGCCAGAGTAGTGGGGAAGCAGGCAACGATATAACTAAGTTCACTACTCTGCCGTCAATTACCTTACTTCTCTATGCATTGACGCTCTTCCGCTCGCTGCTCATATCTAACGGGTATCTAAAGAGAATAATTTAAATCTCGATTTTATTTAAAAAAATAGTATAATAAAAGATTATTTTGAAAATTAAATGATAGAATTTTTATTTTCCTCCATATTATTATCCTGTAGACATAAAATAATGCAATGCATAAAATAAAATTGCAAAATATGCATGAAAATAATTTTTCACAGAACATCAATATTTTAATAATTATTTTATGAAGTCTTGATTATTTTAATTAAAATTAAGTATAGTTAATAGAATTTAAAATTGGGGATTGTTTCAGTTTACAAAATTTTCTTCATTCAACTGCCTCAGATGTTCCAACCGTTTTATCTACATAAAAACCTCCATCAATTATTTCTTTCGAAGAGGAGGTTTTATCAACATCAATTACGCAAAAAAAAAACGCCAAAAATTTCAATAAAAGTCCTGCTTCAATTTAAAATTTGAAGTATGCAATTAGAAGTGATTTCAATACAATGAAGTACTACATTGTAGTACAGAGTGGACCGGACTCCCGTTCCGGAAGGGGGCACAACTTAACCCTAAAAACCTTATTTTTAAAACTTTTTAATAAATATTAATGATGTTGAGCTGGTATTCTTTGTAATCCTCATAAATATCCCAAAGAATACAACATCAAAGAAAGTAAAATAAAAATGTGTAATAAGACAATCAAAAGGAGACAAAATATATGTTTTCCCGTAGACAATCGGCAATATTCCAGGTATACTTTACGCATACTACATTCTGGTTGCACAGTTTCTGCCAGTTGGACACTTGCGAGTCATGAGACGCCAAAATACTTCGGTTTCTTAAAAAATGACGACAAATTCAATAAAATATTTTTTGCATTGTATAAGAAATGTAATAAAAATATTATAGAACATTTTCAAACCATTATAATTCAATAAAACGCAAATTTGACTGGGGTCCCGTTTGTGCCTCTCTCCGATCCCCCATTCTATTTTCGATTCTATTAAATTGATAAACAAATTTTATAAACCAACCAAAAATATTATTCAAGTCAAATCAAAAACATCCTTATATCAACAGTAAAATAAGAGATCTGCTAATATCCATAAGTTTATGGAAAACAAACGTAAAAATTTTTTGACTCGACAGAATGTGTCCCGAAAAAAAACAATTAAATCGAATATGTGATGTCCTCGTGTCTATGGAGTGACTTTAATTCCGATTATCATAGCGGTACGAAAATGTTTTCTGTCGAACTACCAAAAAATTGTTGTGGTCCATAGATGTAGTCGATGACAGATGTCTGTTATTATATTATATTGTCTCTTTTCTATGGTTATTATGTCTGTCATCTGTCAGTAATATTTGACAGTTCGGATTGGTAGATCGCTCTATGTTTACTTTTACACAACACAGATATTTTTTTTACGGTATTCAGATACAAAATCTATTATGAATACTTGTAGACTTTGTCTCGGTAAAGCGGCAGAAATCAATATATTCAATAACCGCCAAACTGTAATGTCAAAGTTTTTATCCCATTGCAAATTGGGGGTTAGTTTTGATTTTTTAATTTATCATGACAACAATATCATTGAATGTTAATTTTCCTCGAACTTTACAAACATCATGTTATTATGTACCATATTTATTTACATACAGTATAATTGCATACCAAAGAATTTAACAGGTCTAATTAATCATATATATACAGAACCATCTAAGAAAATATATTCTTCCACCTCTTTTACTCACCTCAGATTCATAATCATTCCTTTATCTTTGATCGTTATTGTCTTCTTAATGATTTCATTTCCACTGCTTTCAATATATTTTCGATTTTTCTTCTGTGAATTTCAATAACCTTTTTTTTTATAAGCTGGAACAATTTTTTTTTAAATAGAGATCCGAAGATGGAATATGTGTCACATTTTCAAACTCGGCTCATTCTATCAAATATGACTAACTTCCTGGTCCCCTGAAATTGGGCACAAACCATTGACCACCGGGTTACTAGGCGAGGGTCTCAACCATTACACCAACAAACAAGTCCTATTAATACTAATATGCTAATTCTTCAATTGCTTCTCCATTAGTTGTTAGCTGTTCATGTCCGGCATTGTTCAGGATTCAGATACACGTATACAGAGTATCCCATAGCTAGTGGCAAAAACTTAACAGGTGGATTCCTGCCCTGATAATGAGTTGAAAATGTTGAAGCAAGCATGACCTAATTAATGACAGTTCAACTTTTTCCAAAATCTGAATATATTGAAAAAAAGGGTCCTAAAGAATAATAATTTAAAAGTTGGTTGAGATCGGTTAAAGAGTAGGATTATATAGAGAACACACAGACATGCATTAAATTTATGTAGGTGTATAAATTTTAATTCATTTTTATTTTATAGTGCTTATTGTTTTATTTATGGTATGTTTTATCTATTGCTTCCAGGCTTACAGGAATGATGGTTTGCCAGAACACATTTGTGTTGGCTGCTTCGATAAGTTGGAAGAAGTTGTCCAATTCATTAACCAGTGTGAGGAAAGTGACCGCATCCTTCGATCCAACTTGGACGTGGATTATGCTACCGGTATCAAAATTGAGAAACCAGATATTAAAGAAATTCCTATAGAGTTTAAAGAAGAAATTATAGATCTGAAATTAATTCAAGATTTCAATTTAAGTGACGATTCTTTACATTATGATTCACAAGACACATTTGATCAGGAAAACGTTTCAAGACTTGACAACGAAGATAACGTATTACTGCAAGATGATGAAGATAAAATAAAAAGAGAAAAAACTGACGGAATCAGTTCACTCTGCCCCGTATGTGGTAAACATTTCAGCACCGGCGCACATTTCCGAGAACACATGAAGTCGCACGGCAAAAGAGACGTCGCTTGCGACGAGTGTCCAAAAACATTTTGCTCTAGACGCTCACTGAACGTTCACAAACAGACCCACTGTTTAGAGAGAAAGTTCAAGTGTGAATATTGTGAAAAAGCATTCAAGACAAGTAGGCATGCTAATCAACACATGGAATACATTCACCGCAGAACAAAACCAATCCCCTGTAAAATTTGTGAAAAAATATTTTATTGCCCCCAGAATTTAAAGGTGAGTTGCTGACATTTTTGAATGAATCAATACAAGTGTTCCTTAATTATTGGTGTGGTCAAATTTATTACATAAAATCTATCAAAAATAATCAATCGAACACACATTTCAAATGTTATTCAAAACATTTTATTCAATCACTATTCAAAACATCTAGTTCTAACGGTAAAGTAATTTATATTAGGTTGTTAAGAAAATAATTTAAATTTCTTGTTTCTTGTTCATTTCATGCGGTACTCGTTTGTCAAGATTTTATGTTATTCAGAACTGTTGGATCACTAATGCCTTATGTGCAAGTTTTCGAATTGTTATGCCTGGTTGACATCAATTTTTCTTTTTTTTATTTATTTATTTTATTTAATGAAAACACATTCTATGATAATTAAAACAAATTAGATGAATCAAATAAGTACAAAAATATGCATTTTTCGTAAAAAACTATCCCAAACAATTAAATTTGCATATGTAAGATTCATTATGTATCATTTTAATTAACTGTGTGATAGTACAATGTATTTTATAATAATAAATGGATAAATAATTACCATTCTTAATTAATAATAATAATTAAGAATTTATCGCAATTCCAATGAATGCCATTTTCTAGAGATTTCAAAATAAATGCTTTATGTCCAATATTTTGTTAGGGATAGTTTTATTTTATTTTACCAATGAAAAGGGGCGTTCATAACTTACTTCAACTTCAAGGCTCTCGTCCCCAACACAAAATTTTAGGAACCACAATTGCTCTAGACATATGTTGTTTAATAATTACACATCAAAAGTATAATTTAATTTACAAGTAGTTTCTGCTGCTTTATCGGCGGTATTGAACTCGTACACAAAATTGTCTAATTTGTGTATTTTCTGTTTTTAAATCAATAACCCAATTTGAAGCTAAAAACCAAAGGCTCGTATTTAATTGGTTAGTATTTTAATTAAATAGTCAGTATATTAAATAAATGGTCAGTAAATTAAATAAATGATCAGTTTATTCTGATCATTAATTTATTGTGATTGTGATATACAATTGACAAATGACAATTAATCAGAATATATTGACCATTTATTTAATTTACTGACCATTTATTGCTGACCATTTACTTTAAATACTGACCATTTAATTAGTCCTCAAAACCAAAGTCAATGTTATCAAAGTACAGGCCGATAACGCAGTATAAAATATATTTTGTACACGCAATAAAATGTTAATTATGTATTACTATATATGTATGTGAGGTATACAAACAAAGACAGCAATATCCAAAAAAAAATAATGCAGTCATCGAGGATTCCTAATTTATAATGTATTGAATTTGAGATTTTATAGGAAACATAGTCTATGTTTTTGATTTTGGAAGGGATAGATACACAAATCTAAAATTCAGTACATTTTAAATTAGTAATCCTTCGTGACTGCAGTCAAAACATTTTTTGGATATTGCTGCCTTTGCTTTTATACCCCACGTATGAGATCACATATTTTTTCAGAGAAAAAGTTGTAATCATTTGAAATGAGGCCTATTATTATTTTTTTACTCCTGCAAAATAATTATTTATACATATATGTATAATGTAACTTGTTGTAATGTAAATTTGATTAATTTCTTTTAAGTTTATGAAGTAGCATCTGCATAGAAAAGTGTAGAATGTTTGCCTCGGCATGGGCATAACTCAGTGAGGGTTGCATTATGAATATAACTGCAAATTGCTAATTTATATAAATGTATAGTAATATTATCTTTTATCAATTCCGAAACTAATAATTTACAACAATTTTCAACAGCTAAATGCTCTTTGCTTGTACTAAATAGACTATTGAAATCTAAATTAATCTTATCGATATTATCAGAGAATTATGTAAGACGAGAAAAAATTATGTGTCTTGAGTTCACTTTGATAGTGATTTTTATTAGGGCACATTTTAAATCCTTCTACTAAATAAATATACATACATATTTACTTTTAGTTTAATTAACTCTATAAAATGTATGCATTTTATATGTTTTAAATAATATTCATCATAAGCGCAATTACTTATTCCCAACTTCAGCACTTTTTCCCAAAAATTACTGTAGATTTTTCAACACAATTAATTTAATGTGTCAGAAAAGTTATGTATATTTTATTTTCAAACTTTTATTGTGTTTTATACTGATATTGTTCAGCCTATTCAGCTTACAATTCATTTTCAGAGACACACGCGTGTGCACACGCAGGAGCGAAACTTCGAATGTAAAAAATGTGGTAGAACCTTCAGCATGGAAAGGCTGTTAAATATGCACTTGCGAATTCATACTGGGGAACGCCCTTACGCATGCCGTTTCTGTGATAGTAAATTCACCATTCCTCAATCTTTAAAGGAGCATGAGCGGCTGCATACTGGCGACAAACCTTTCAAGTGTCCGATGTGTCTCAAAGGGTTCGCACAGAGGGGCAATATGAAGAGTCACTTCAGATTCAACCACAAGGGTGATTATAAGAAGGCAGTGAGTCTCAACCAATCACAAGCCTAGGATTTTATTAATTGTTGATACATTGCATACTTTACTTTAATTATATATACATACCCTAATTGACAATGAGATAAAATGTTTCTTCCATGTATATCTCGCTAATAAAAAAAGCAGAGCTCACCAATAAGACTACACTCGCTATTTTAAGGCTAAAATGTACACCTTCACCCTGACCTATGGCCATCAACAGAGAGAAATCTGTGGAGAATCCAGGCTGGATGCTGATTCTTGCTTATGTTTAACCCGCCGCTGTCTCAAATAGAAATATGTCAGATGAATTGGCTTGGGCATATACTCCGCGGGAGAAATAAAAGTCTGCCTAAACAGATTTTCAGAGAAAAAGGTCTATAGGGTGATTCAGGAAAACATAGAGAGCAGGACAGAGAGTGGTGGAAGAGTGTAGTCCTCCGACCCAGATAGACCCCAGCCCAAAAAGGATAAAGGGGATAAAGAAAAAGAAAATTTACGTACAAATTAATTTCTTGATTTTTTTACTAACAATTGTCCAGCATCTGTCATTGCCATATTATTATTATATTGTTTTATTAATTCAATATATAATAGGTAATGTAGTGGTTAAATCTGACTGATATAAAAATCCAATACATACAATGTTAAAAATAGTAAAAATCCAGATAAAGGTAGGACCAGCAAGGATAATGTAAGTTAAATAAATCTTTACAAACTTTCATACAAGAGGTTTAAGATATGATTTTCTTTGATAGGTGTCTATTCAGATTTTACAAAAGAAGAACAATCAGCATAATTCAAATATGTATAAACACATTTAAATTTTTTTTATTATGTATTCAACTTTATTTTAAATACAAATAAATATACAGGGTTATTTGTAAAACATTAATAACCTCGCAGGACTATACTCCTGCCTTGATTATGAGTCGAAAATGTTCAAGCTATCATGATCTAATTAATATCAATAGTTATGGAGATATGTGACATCAAAGTTTGCATTTTTTTTTCAATATTTCTGACTTATTTTTTGTGAAACGTTGGACTATTATTATAGTAACTAATATAAATTACAAAAAATTCATTCGTTTCAATACAAGTTAAATAAAATGATTAAAACCCTGAAAAATTCCAATTGGAATATGTAGTATGAATATTGATTCCATCGAGACTAATTGCATCTCTATTTAAAAAAAAAACTTTTCAACTGTCATTTGATCATAAAATTTTGCACTCTTTTTTATTAAAATGGTCTTTAAATTGATTATTTTATTTATATGCCCATCCTAACTTATAATTCATTTTATTTTTACTATATTTTTAATTGCTAATAAAGATAATAATGCTTCCATAGTGAGCAAGAATCAAACCCTCGTTCCAAGATTCTGAAATAACCTTTTTTACAATATTTATATATACAATATATATACAATATACAATACAATATTACAATATAAGTACTTTTAACTTAAATTAAATTTTCATCTAGTAGTGTGATCATTATCGTCCGGAGTTTTATACTTTTGGTACATTAATAAAATAAAAACTTTTATAATAATTTATTTTATTGTGAATTGTGAATATCTATAACATAAAAATTGGATTTAGTGTCCCACAGTTTTGAGAAATTGTGGATAAACTTCAAAAATTTCATTTATATCCAATTCAGTACCATCCGAATTTGGAAGGGAAAGGTTTTGATATAAAGATTACAGAATTATGTAGATATTTGTAATATAGCACTGGGAAAACTTAATTTATAAAACTAAAGCCATGTATTCACTAGGGGACAAATCGCGAAACATTCCGCGCGGCATGTCGCATCAACATCTACGCTCATGTTTCGGGGACAATGACGCAGTCATTTGACGTGTACAGTTGCCGGCAAACTTGGGGAAAAAATGGGGGAATGCGCAAAAGACAAAATTTGGGTCTCGTTGGTGGAATGGTACATGCGCAAACTTCCGCCGTAAAATTTCAAGATGTTTGCCGGCTACTGTACACACCGGGACTCGCATGTCACTTGTCGCGGAAACGGCGGAAATGTCGCCCGATGAGGTTATGTGGACAGCTGCGTATCTATTTACACTAGCCGCCCGAGGTTAGGATGACAGCTGCGTATCTATTTATTTTAACGAGTTTATCGAAACACAAAAGGAGAAAAAGGTGGTAGGTGCGAAATTATTTACTGCAAAGGGAAAGAAGGATGGATATTCTATGCGATCTTCGAATGTCTAACAGATCTTTTGTCAATTTCACTCGAATGACAACAACTGATTTTGACAATTTATTACAAATAATCTGGCCTTCCATAGCCAAGCAAGACAATATTAAGGAACGCTGTCGGCCCTCACATCATTTTATTTTTATATTCACGGTTTGAAGTGTCCCACAAAATTGTACGGCGATGAGTTGTCAGTTGACAGATACAGCGCATGCGCATTCACTTAAACATACCACGTGATACTGACGCGCAGCCCGATGTCCCCGTGAGCTCGCTCGAGTACCGTGCGCGTGGTAACGTTTCCGCGGCACGTAGATGGGACGTAGAAATGCCCCGCTATGTTGTGCACGACGTCGCGGAACAGTGCGGGACGTTGCAACATCACGTTGACTCTATGCCGCGCGTGATGTTGAGAGATAATTTGTCCCCTAGTGAATACATGGCTTAAAATACCAGTTAAATAGGTAGTGTATGATGCAGAAACAGTATGTGAAAAGCCAGAAGCAAAAAAGTAAACTAACTAAACATACCGCCATTTCTGTAGGGATAGGCAGAGAGGATAGAATGCTATATTAAAAACTCACCGCCTGAAAATGACATTCTGGAAAAATTTCTGCCAGAAGCCATAAAAGATTCATTCGTAATGGTCCAGGTATTGAGAATACTCCGTAATATTTGATACTCCGCTCTGGCCCTTGATCTTTTTTCGAACTTCCGGTACTCTATCGTTAAGTATTAATTACCTTCCACAATGATTTCATTACCTTCCATTGACATATTTTCAAATGCATTTTTCTCTTAAACTATTCGAGTTAAATGAGTTCCTCTTACATATAATTTATTTGTTAATAACGTAGCTCTGTTTTGCATAATGATTTCGGCTAAAATTCCTTTTTTCATTGCACTAAAACTCTCGAAATTGCACGAAATCGTAGAATGATCCTTTAGTGAAAAATAAACTAAAGTGATTAAAACAAAGTTCACAAATTCACTCAATGATCTGGCTAAAATCACTAGACTGCGTAAAAATAACATCACTATTCAATACGCGCTGTCAAAAAATATTTTAGTCTATGCTTTTTTATGTTTACATATTTTTATTCTGTTTCTGACATTTCTGTACGCTATTTAGCAATTTTTGCTATTTTGGGGACATAAGCGTTTATTTATTAATTTATATTATGGCAACTTGCAGACTTTGTCTTGAAATAGGCGCAGAAATCTATATATTTGATAACCCCAAAAACCTACTTCCGAAGTTTTTATCATATTGTAAATTAAAGGTTTGGTATTTATTCTTCATCCATCATTTCAAATAGGCATCTTGCACACATGAAACTCAGTTTATTATTTAGAATGGCCTTTATATACAAAAAATCCAGATTTGCGAGAAATAAAATAAATGCAAATTTATTCTATTTCTGTTTCATTATGCTCAGGTTGTATTACATTCATTTTATTTAAGCATTGTAAGTTTACAGTGATATTCTATATATTGTTTTACGAATCATGTTAAAAAATCTTAAAATGCAAAGAAAACGTATTATTAGTAATTCCAATTGCTAGTGTATATTGTGTTTTATCAATTATTGATTGCAGATGTACAAGAATGATGGATTGCCAGAATATGTGTGTACTTTATGCGTCAGGAAGCTGGAGGAAGTTGTCAGATTCATTAATCAATGTGAGGAGAGCGACTGGCTCCTTCGGTCAAACTTGAGTGTGGGTTGTGTAAGCGTTGTCAAAATAAAGTCAGAAGTTGATGTTAAAATAAAGTCAGAAGTTGAAGACGAAGAAAGATCGGAAATTGAAGACAGAGAAAAAATAGAAATTGAAATCAGAGAGAAGTTAGAAATTGATAGAGAAAGGTCAGAAACTGAAGACCGAGAAAAGTCAGAAACTGAAGACAGAGAAAAGTCAGATATTGAATATAAAATTAAGTCAGAGTCAGAATCAGATATGAAAGAAGATTCCTGTAATATATTTAACGACAAAAACAATTCTATTCTATTAGACAAAGGTAAAAATCCAAAGAAACAACGTAGAACAAAAAGAGAAAGAGACGATAAAAACAATTCAATTTTATTAGACAAAAATCCAAAGAAACAACGTATAGTAAGAAGACACAAAGTAAGAGATTACAAATGTTTGCTATGTCCCGTGTGCGGAAAACTATATCCTCCAGGTCGGAGTTACATAGAACATATGCGGACACACGGTGAAAGAGAACTAAAATGCGATAAATGTCCAAAAAAATTTTGCACGAAGACCGCATTAAGCGCACACAAAACCACCCACAGGACCATCAGAAAGTATAAGTGTGAATATTGTGAAAAGACGTTCAGGCTGAATTATGAATGTAATAAACACATGAATTACGTTCATCGGAAGTTAAAATCTTACCCCTGCCAGCTTTGCGACAAGGTATTTTACTACCCCATGGGCTTGAAGGTGAGAGCAAGTTAATTCCCTTATTAATATTAATATGTGTTCTCATAACGGTGATTGTTATTGCTTGCCCAACGTAACTTGGCGTGCGGCGAATTTTGAACTAAAACCCGCCCCGCCCGCACCCGGCGGTAATCCCTCGCCCTGTCATTCATTTCATTCTCGTCTTTGAGCGTGAGCTGTGTCATCTTGATTACCAATATACACTGAATTATTATGTCCAAAACATCCTAAACAGTCCGGGATGGTGCAAGAACAATTGTCAATGAAGTATTAAAGTTTTGCGAAGCTGAAAAAGCGAATAATGGACCGATATTACCATCTGACAGTTTGACAGATAGAACGGCCGCCATTACTGCATGGTTTCTTTAGTGCTGCCCGACCAAAATTCTGTATTTAATACGACACCGGTCACCGGACATTCTGTACATTATGTATTGTGTAATAAATTTGCACCCTGACAACTTACGCGACAGTGACGCCATCCCTCGCACGCCTAGTTATAGGGGTACGTCTATATTCCATCACTTAAAAATAAGCAGGACGTATGTAGTTATTTATACACATATTAAAATTCTACAAGAAATTATCATTATTTCAATATTTCTAACTGTTTGAGAGATAATGTAACGGTTTGATTGGGACAGGATGCGAGCACTTACCTTCTTCCTTCCGAATTGCTGGTTCTCCTTCTCCTGTCGCTCCTATCTTCCCAGACAACAAGCGGCGAGGTGCTTCTTACTTCGTAACTGGTAGAATAACACTCGCGTGGTTAGGTAAATCCTTTGTTTTAAATTAGCGGTATTTCGGCAGTAGGCACGTTGATTGGCAGTCGCGTTCGACGGCTGTTTTTGCTTTGGCGGCTTTTTTTTTAAACTACCGAGAGCGGCCCTGTGCTTGCGGGAGGTAGGTCGGATGAGGAGAGGGGAGCGGGCTACATTAACCGGGTTTTTAAATACGCGTTACCTGGCGCTAACACTAACTAAAATTGGCCTTAATTTAATATTTGGACACTGAATGAGGAGTTTAGTAGATGTATGTGAAAAAAACTGATTTCTGACAACTGCTATAAATTTATTTACAAAATTACTTATTTTAAATAACGTTCACAATGTCAAATTTGACAAAGTGTCCAATGATATATATTGAAGGACAAGACATGATTGTTACTGCAAATCAATGAGAACTGATTTGCAAGCAAACCTCGTTAGTGCGAAATCCAAGGGATCGAAAAATAAAATAAAAATTATTTTCCTTTAATATGTTTGTAGGATTCTAGAGGCCTATACAATAAAACTTATGTCCCAATCAGACATCACTGGGATTAAGGCAAACTACTTTTGGAGAAATTTAAAGAATTTGACTATCTCAAAATTGGCATATTACAATCAAGTTTCAGACCCATTTGCTACTTGGTATTGTATCATGACACAGGCCTTGGTTTTTCCTTGACAGGAAAAGAATATTTCCTTGTTTTTCTTTTCTTTCTGTACAAGATCTTCTAATCTTTCAAAAAAAGTAACCTATAAAAACCAAGTTTTTACTATACTCCCTTTCTTTGTAAAATATAATAATAATTAAAGACGAATTAAAACATATAACATAACACTAAACTTACAGTAATTTAATATATTTCTAAAATGTCAGATGTTTTGAGATGTCAAATTTTTGATAGATTCAATTATCATCAATATCGTACCTTATGAATTTCCAGCGTCAAATGATTTAGTCAGAATCAGATTTCAGTAATGTAGAATTCTTCAAAACTAAGACTAAATCTAAAAGAGATAAATTATTATTTGATTTTTTCCCAAAAAACCCAATATTGCTGTCATCTGTGAACCAATTGTTTTGTAAATTTTCGTAATTCGTAGTGATGTACCTATTATACCGATGGAGTAATTCAAATTTAGAAAATATTCCGCGACGTTATCGGGCCGCTATGCTAATAATCAAACTTTTCTAATGATTCCAATTTGAAAAAACCAATAAAATTTCTAAAAATCCGAAATTATACTATAATTGTTTTTTTTTTTAAGGAAATTTGATAGATCTTCTTGATCTTCGCCACGAGTCTGCTTGCCAAGTTTCAGCTCGATTGGATCACGGGAAAAGGGTCAAAAATCGATCCAAAATTTTTGTTGACGGCAAGCAAGCAGACGCCACGAGTTAATATAAAGGGAGTAATGATCATTTATCATTTCAGGAACATGGAACAGTTCACACAGGAGAACGGAAATATGAATGCGATAAATGTAAAAAGTGTTTTATAACTTCATATCAACACAAAGCACACCTGCGAATTCACACTGGAGAACGCCCATATTCGTGCCATTTCTGTACCAAAAAATTCACCATGCTTCAGGGCCTAAAGGAGCACGAGAGGCTACACACCGGGGAAAAACCTTTCAAGTGTCCCGCGTGCGAGAAGGGATTCGCACAGAGGGGTAACATGAAGAGCCACTTCAAATACAATCACAAGGATATGGACTTTAAAGCAGTTGTGAAAGCAGCGCGCCTCAACTAATCATTGCTATAAATATTATTTTCTCTCTCTTGTATTTTGTTATTTTTCACCGTGGATATTAATACCTTCCGTGTCTACAGCTCAGAATGAATATATTAATCTGAGAAGCGGATTAATGAAGGAGAATGCATTGAAGGGGCATTTTAATAATGCCCCATGTTTATAATGTTATAATCGTTTACTATGTCCGTATTCTGTTGTAAAACATTGTAATGCCGTCAATGTTAAAGTTTGACAGGTTTGAAATTAATGAATTCAATCAATTAAAAGGCTCATTATTCATAAATTGTGAATAACTTAACGTTTGTTTTAGTTTTAGAGCTTTCTGATTGATTTAATTCATTAATTTCAAACCTGTCAAACTTAAAATGTTAACATTGACAACATTTAAATGTTATACAATAACTGTCAAGATACAGAAATAGCAATATTGCTTTTTTCAGAATACAGCCGATAATAGGTAAACCATAGATAAAATAGGAACTTTTCACCACATAGTGACTCAATACTAGTGATGAGCTAAGCGGTTATTTAGACTGTGTGTGGTTGGTATTTGATCATAAAGACAATTGGTATCTGGGATTTAGCTATTGGAGGCTTAGTTTCCAATGTATCATTGATGACTTGCCAAATTGTGAATTCACCAGTTACCAACCATCATTACAATTTAATACAAATCACAGTTAATAGAACAGTTTAACCCATCACTACTCAATACTGTACTAACTGAGACCTTTCATTGGCTGTATCAGTCATTATTGGTTTATTGTAACACTTGAGATGAAGCTCTCATTCTCATTTTTTGCAAAGGATGAAAAAAAAATTATACTTGTATATTATACATTCAATTTACAATAGAGCCTGCTATGATTGTAATTACACTGCTGAAAAAAAATGCATTTCTTGTCTCCTATCCCTAAATAAAATAAAACTCTCCCTGGCGGAGAACTGAAGCACTAGTCTCCCATATGGCAGGCCGCGATGCTAACCATTATTACTACCGATGAATTTAAATAAAAGTGAAAAATAAATGTATAAAAGTTAATTATTGATATTAGCTCATTTTAAAGTTTACCAGGGATAACATTTTTCAAATAAACTTACATATTAAAATTTTTTACTTTAAGAATGTGTATATGATAAAGTACGTATATACATCAAAAATATAAATAAATGCATTCAATTCTAACAAAAAAATTAGCATTATATGCTTGTATGATAATTTGACACAACATTCCGTTTGGGGATTGGTTAAGCTGGCAGATAGATGGCTTAACTTATAAGAGGTATTGGGATTGATACTTGTTCCCTCCAAAACCTTTCTAATTTCAATAAGGTTTTGGAGGTGCCTGGTATCGATCCCTACACTGATAAAAGTGAAAATAAGACTCAAGATAAAGATTAAAGTGAGAACATATGAAAATATTATGATTTTTCTAATGCATTATGTTTTAAGGACATTTTTTTATTTAATTATCAAGAAACAATTTGTTCTGAAGGAATTGTAACATCAGCAATAAAATAATGAATTTTTATTGTATAATTGTAGATTTTTATTTTTTTTTCGAGAATATTTAGAATTTCAATGGCCATGTTTTAAATATTTTTATCCAAGAATTGTCAAGTTATTGATGTTTAATGTTTTCATGTATAAAAAAGTTTTAAAGGTATGTATAAGGACTGACAATTAAGTTTGTAGAATTATGTATGGCACCACTACGACAACGACAACAAGCTGGCCACGGGAATAATATAGGACTTTCTTAAAGTTTACGGATACGAGAGGGACGTATCCGTAAACTTAACACAACGAAACAATGCGCATATTGCGCACTGTACCCACACTAACTCAATTGCAAGCTTATATGAAAAGACCTATAACAAAGTTTGTTTCCGGGGACAATCTCTTAAAGCAGCATTCTATCTGGAAGTAATAAAACTGTTACTAGCACTAGTGCAGTTTGAAATATTTGGAGTGAAAGCTGGATGTTGCATCAGGATAATACTCAAGCATTCACAGCCATTGGTGTAAAGGAATTTTTTGAAAAAAATCGAAAAATTTAATTCAAACACTCTTATTAATCCGATCTGGCTCCTCTGACCTTTTTCTGTTCCCCAAAATCAAGAAAATTTTCTTGTGACCCTTCACATGTCATGTTGTGACCCTATATGTTTATGTTGTGACCCTACATGTTTATGTAGGGTGACAAGCGGAGGCAGAATGGGTTGTGATGTGCATTCTAAACAGTCGCATAGAGAATGCAATGGAAAAATGTTAGACTAAGTATATCGCCTTATGTATGGGAGCTGGGTCTTTGTATCAGAATACAAATAAGTATGTTCCGTAATTGTTTCATAAAAATCTGTGAACCTAATTGTCTGTCCCTATATACAATTTTAGATTGTTATTGAAATAAAGTCCAATAAATATATGGGATGGTATTTTTACACATTTTTCTTTTACATAACTTTCTTCTCACATTCTCATTACACATTAAAAGAACCCGTGGTGCAGTGGGAGCCATGGAACGACATCGGCTGAAAAAAAAAACTACGCTACCATACTGATGGTCTTGACTCAGTTGAGAAATATTCTGACAAAAAAAAAATTCTGAATTTTTGACTTAAAGAGTAAGGCCACCTGTACGAATGAATACCGATGCATGCCAACGTCTCATTTATTTTTATTTGTATTTTCGTCTATTAAGTATTGAGATAAAGATCTGACATGCCAATATTGCTATTTTCATAATAGCACAGGATATATATATATTTAGAAATAGAGATTCGAACACGGAATACACGTCACATCGATATTCTTACTATTTTCAAATTAAGCTAAATAGGACCAACTTGCTGGTCTGGAGTGAGATTTGAACCTGCGACCTTTGGATCACGAGGCGAGAGTCCTAACCACAAGACCAACAAGCTACTTCCCACTACCAATACCAAGTATTTATAAAATATAAATCCTTGGTATTGGGAATGATATCCTCGCTTCAATTCTTAAGCTCTTTAGACTTCATTAATTGTATCAGGAATACAATTAATGAAGTCTGATTCAACATATTTGAAGAGTTCTGCTGGGACCCCGTCTTTGCTGAGGGACCCGTTTCAGACTTCTGATAGCTTTTCGGAGAAATAAATTTTGGGTTTTCTCTTATTTATCGAGAATTGTTTTTAAAATACAGTTGAAGCTGGAGGCTACATATTTTACATTACGGAGCTCAGGACACTACGTTGACAAAACAAAAACATGTCGATCTTATTTTCCTGGGATTCCAATCTTAGGACCGAAGTTCTGTTTGGTGTTATACTGTTTTTAATCTCCTCCCCCCCCCCCCGACATGCCAATCTTCGAGTTGGCAAATTTTAGTAAATACCTTTTGGTGGCCAAAATTAAGATTAGATTTTATATTGCTACGTAGGTATGTATGGATCAAATAATTTTCATATAGGCACACTTTTTATTTTTATATTTATCAAAGTGCATTACTAATTACTCTCATGTCTATGGCCCGAATTCAAAGTCAATATTTAGTGATTTAAAGGTTAAGTAAGGTACCCCTTAAAAGCGTAATTTTCAGTACAAAATAACATTTTTACTTAGTAATTTCTAAGTATTGATTCTGAATTCGAGCCTGTGACATTGATGCTACCGCGATCTACATGTGATGTTCCGCATCGCGTGTGTTTTTATTTTTTAAATAGGAAATAAGTAGGTATTGTAAATACATTTATGGTAGTTTTAAAAGTTTGCGCGGCATCGCTAGTTGCCGCCCAACGCCGCAAGATGGGGATAGCGACGGTGCGGGGAGGTTACTCCACTCCCCGCACACAGAAGGGTTGGAGCCGACGGTTTTTGTTCAGAAATTTTTACCCTTACAATTCATGTAATGAAATAATACACTTATGATGTTTATAATAATAAGTAGTTTGCAGAAGTGTAATGGCTATAGACCTGACGCACTTGTAGAATAGTAGTATAGGCGGATTAGACCGCAAATAGAGTAGATACTCAGAGTATCATAGACTCTTAAGGAATTGTAAAAAAAAATGGGTTGGGGCCGCGCGCCCAAGCCCCGGCCTTCGACCAACTTCGACCAGCTTCGACCGCGGCCTGCGCTGCCCTCGCTAGACCCTTCGGCGTCAGACGTTCCAGTCGCCGCCATTTTTTTCAAGATCGCGGGTCAGCGCCATGAGAGAGTTTTGAGGACCTGCAGCGCCTCGGACTTTCCGTGCAATGGGTCTAGCGACGGCGACCGAGAGGTCAGAGAGGCCAAACGATCGCGGATGCCAACACGCGAGTGCGTTCGGCCTGGACCACGTGCGCTCCGCGCGCGGCTTGCCACCCGCGGCATCCACAGCCGCGGATACTACGACGTGTGTTTTTTTTGTGTGATATGTGACACGGGCACGATGAACTTATGCGGGGTCGGAACTGCTTGTGCTTAGGCTAGAATTAATTATTAAGTTAGTAATAATTTTTCTAGTTGATAAGGATTTATTGAAAATGGTGACTGATGTAAATAAACGTGTAAATATAATTGTATTGTTTTCGAAACTCACGCTACATTCCTTGATATGCTACATTTAATTGATAAAATCGCTTCGCATATTGCGTCGTATAATCTGCGCCTCACGCGTATTATTTGAGAGACATTCCCCTATCAACATCACCTCAATATGTAAAATTTTAGATAAGTACCTGTCACATGGCTATTTACTTAATGGTTCTATATTTATTGTATACTCTATAACGTGGGCTTAGCTGTTCAGATTGGAGGAATTATTTATCTACTGTTGAAGGTGTCGGATAAACGAAGGGTAAAACTTAAATTAGAAATAAAATCTTCAACATGCACATGCTCACCAATTTGAAGGATTTGAAGAGTAGTTTGTTGGTCTTGTGGTTAGGGCACTCGCCTCGTGATCCAAAGATCGCGGGTTCGAACCTTACTCCAGACTAGCAAGTTAGTCCTATTTTCATAGCACAAGCCTTTAGCTTAGTTTGAAAATAGTAAGAATATTAATATGACACGTCTTCCGTGTTCGCATCTCTATTTAAAAAAAAGCATGCGCTTTATTTGTAGTAGATACCGAAACAACAAAATTGTGCATGTAGTTAAAAATTATCGGTGACGGGGGAAGGGTGGGATTTGTAAGATTAGTTTTATATTTATCTACATCAAAAATAATTTAAAGGAGGACGGTGAGGGGGGATTTTTAAAGATCATTTTAGTTTCCCAACTTCCCAAAAAATAGGTGTGTGATTTAAAAGGGTCGTTTTATCTACATCAACTTTCCAAGAAATTATTTAGGGGACGAGGGAGGGATTTCAAAAAATCATTTTAGCTACATCAACTACCCAAAAAATAAAATCTGACGGGGATATGATATTTCAAAATATCGTTTAATTTACATCAAATCCGCCAAAATATTTTACATTATTGATATTTGTATGTGTTTGAAGTTAGAAGTGTGCGGTGTGAAGTGTGCAGTTGGAAGTGTGAAGTTTGAAATGTGCAATTTGAAGAGTACTTAATATACAGAGCGGACCATCACTAGTCGGATTATCTTATATTTTCTCTTTTCTATGGATTATCGTTTCCATAGTGTCGGACAGTTGAATATATTCTGTGGATATGTGGTGGATATATTCAGATATATTCTCTTTTCTATGGCGTCGGATGTGGTGGATTTTTGGTTTGTTTTTGATTGTCAGTTGATGTTGACTTTTGGTT
Organism: Agrypnia vestita; assembly: GCA_016648135.1. Lineage (NCBI taxonomy): Eukaryota > Metazoa > Arthropoda > Insecta > Trichoptera > Phryganeidae > Agrypnia > Agrypnia vestita. The sequence continues at coordinate 200,285 of JADDOH010023106.1, read as the reverse complement.
ACCCATTATTCGTTTCTATTATGAAAACTTGTAGATTTTGTTTGGAAAAAGCGGCAGAAATGTATATATTTGATAGCCGTAAAACCTTCATTCCAACATTTATGTCATATTGTAAATTGGAGGTTGGTATGCATATTTTACATTCTGTATCCATACATTCACTGTCTGTATTATAATATAATGTGGGATATGAAGGCACGCGCATATTATGTGGGATATAAAGGCATGCGCATATTATGTGGGATATAAAAGCAAAGGCAGCAATATCCAAAAAATTAAAATGTTTTGAATGCAGTCACCGAGGTTAACTAATTTAAAATGTACTGAATTCTAGAATTTATGTATCCATCACTTCCAAAATCATGTTCCCTGTAAATTTATAAGTTTTATTTTCTATATAACCTCGAATTCAGTGCATTATATATTAGTAATCCTCGATGACTGCATTTTTTTTTTTTGATATTGCTGCCTTTGCTTTTATACCCCACACATTATGAGTTTTGTTAAAAAGGACACGAATAAAGAAAATCACAATATTTTTATTTATTTAATTTACTAACGCATTAAGGTATCTGATTGACCTTTTACACTACATACTATAAATGTTTTTAATATACGTATGTGCCTGCAGAAATACAATTATTTGAAAGTACATATTTTTTCATTTTTTGACTATATTGTTGATAGTATACAAAAATGTTCCTTTGTATACAAGAACTCAAAAACTATGAAGTGCTAAAATCTGTTGTAAAATGAAAGGTCTAGGATTCAAGATATGTAATGTACTTACCAAAATTGGAAGTATAATTTTTTTTACATATTTTTTACAGCATCTAGGAATGCCTAGAACAACATAAATGTAATTATAACTATATTTTACAATTTTTTAATGGTACTCGCGTATAAAACAATACAACTTAGGTTCAAAAATATTATATTTTAAATAATGTATGTTGACAAATTTGGAGAGGTTTTATCTTCCCCACTCCTCCCCCAGAATGTTATTCTAAAGTAACAGAATTATTATTTATAAATGAAAAAAATACAATATATTTTCACCAAAAAATAGCAATAGTGTTAACACGAATAAACAGGGGGGGGGTCGCGATCGCAAGCCAGGTAAAACTACAAAGCAATGGTCATACTGCATTAAAAGTACAACATAGACACATTGAACAATCAAATCATTTTCTAATTGAAGCCTATTTCTCTTAGTTTTTATATTTACTATTGTGTGACCTGTCCGAAATATCTGCAGATATTTCCAGCAGGTTATACACAGCACTTGATTTTTCGATCAATAGGTAGTCTCAATTGAAATAAAATTAAATAAGTTGTTTTTTAAATCACTGACATACTTTTATTATGGATCTGAGGGGTCATCAGATTTTTTACTTGTAAAGGGGTCGCGTATTTAAAAAGGTTAAAAAACATTTCTCTAACCTACTCCACTAATACCTTAATAGTAAGAATTTCAATATAACGCTGAAACTTGTACAAAAAATTGCTGACGGTGATATATGTATAAGTAAATGTATGAGTAAAAGATAACTGTATTAAAATTATACAACACAAATCGCTCTTTAAGGGCGGATTGCTAATTTTAAGAAGAAGAAGAAAATTATACAATGACTTGCCGCATGAGACAGGGCAACTGAGTATAGACAGATTTAAAAATAAATTAATAGAGTTATTGATGACATTGTGTGACAATTAATGACAAGTAGTGATGCAATAAATACTACTTTCACGAATACGAATATCAAACCTACTATTCGGCAAATACAAATAATTCAACAAGGTAATAAATAATAACACGCCATAAGAAATTTAATAATTAAAATTTACCAAATTTTTGTTCAAAAAGGTTCTCAGGCGTTAGGCGATTTCTTTTATCCGTTAGTACATTCCCAGCAGTCGAAAATAATTTTTCTGAAGCGACAGTAGACGGCTTTAATGAAAAATACTTCTGGGCCAGTTTTTTCAGTTTAGGGAAATCTTCACGCCAGAAAAGCAATGGATCAGCAGGTGAGATATTGGGTTGTTTTATATATTTTAGAGAGAGTCCCCGAACAAAACAAAATAAACTCGTCTCAATGGGCCGACGAGTTCACTAACAAGTCATGTACATAAACCGTTTATTAAATACAATTATTCACAACACTTTTCGGCTTAATTGTTTGGTTATGGTCTAGAAACATGCAATAATACATTTTCAATCCCACCAATCACAAAGCAAAACTTATTTTTTTATGCATTTTGGTCTTGAAAGTGGCCATTGGGGCTCGCCCAAGCTTTACTAAATGTCTTTTTAGTGTCACTTTATTATTTTTCCAGTTTTCATCTCCTGACACTAATAGATGCAAAAAGGTCTAGCACTCAAAGAAAGACATGTTGAAAAGCGATCTATTAAATTGACAGCTGACGATTGATGAGGAATTCAAACGTCGTACTATGAAATAATCACTATGCGATTTAGATGCCTCAATATAGTTGATTGGTTGACTTCCATCTTTAACCCCACGCCAATGACGTGAAAATAATTATGTGGACGATGACACCGGGTCAAAATGACCCGTCACTAAGTCAACTGCTTAATTTTAATTAATATTTACTGAATAAGGCTTATTTGTGTACATGATTAAATAATATAAATGCCAATATATTTTATAAATTAAACTTTTATTAACATTCTCAATAACACATGCAAAATCAACTTTGAAAACACGACTTGCATATTTTTTGTAAATTATGATAAATACTAATAAGCTTTTATAATTTTATACACTTAAAAAGAGATCACACGAACTTCTTATAATATTAATAGGAAATTATTCTTCAGGTTCCATATTCAGAGACATGATACTACTGCATATTTCGAAATAAGGGATCAAATTTTGTAGGGTCATAAGATCGAGATTTTCTGATGAATCTGATTCCATGTTGGTATCGCTTGTATCTTGTTCTAGTGACTCTTCTAAAACTGCCAAAATTCTCTCCGGGTGGTTTATCAGTGCCATCTTCGCAAAAAAAAACACAAATAAACAATATAAATAAAATTTTATTAAGTTAACGTCAAATTAAATCACCAACAAAATAAAAATAACAAGATAATTAACAGCAAATATTAAATATACAAATGAAAGTATGTCACAAAAATACTACCCTAGTGACGACGCTGGGTCATATTTACCCGTTGGCTTGATGCACATATATCTCGTTGCGCAGGCAGGGTCACACTAACTACACCAGGGGTTTGGGTAAATGGAAGCTGCATTTCCAGCTACACAATCTTTCAATTGTATGGTGGTAGGCGTAAAAAAATAAGACCATTTGAAATCACCTCGGGTCAATATGACCCAGCGTCACCGGCGCCTAGTTAAGGCGACCTCTCTTGTATTCTGACATGGTTCAGCATCAAATATGACTGTCGACATCTCATCATCGAACTTCGAAGGAAGCCTGGTTTTTGGTTTGTCTGCCAGATCGGAATTTTTAAAATCATCTCTATGTTAATCGAACTTTAGTGGCATCTTCTTCGTGCACATCGCAAAGGATGCCACAATCGCAGTATTGCCTTTACAAAATTCGTAAAGTAAACAGGGACGAAAATACAATTTATCTATAGGTATTTTAAAACATCACAAGGGCTCTCTACTTTCACTAGCTAGGCCAAAACTGAATTTAATGTGGAAAGAAAGCTTCCTTTACTTCATATTAATAATAATTTTGAAACAGATTTTATTTGTCATTTCAGAGTTTTTTTTTTAATAAATGTCATAAAATATCATTAAAAATATTGCATCATCCCAACATATTTGGCAGAGACATCTGTATTTGACTAACATCATCCCCCTTTAGAAGACGGTGTGCTTTTGCATTTTTTCAATTCAATTTATTTATTTTTAATATAACATTTACATTAAAAACATGTTTAATTTGTAAATATTATTATTAACAAGTGGGAAAATATACAAACAACAAAATATCAAAAGTATATAAATTCATTTACATATATCAAAGGAGAATCCTGCTTCGGAAAACCCTCTCAGAGACATGGAACAGATCAATATCCAGAGTGATATTGTTCAGCGTAGCAGTACTTCCATCAGGCATAACCATTGGCAGGTTGGTCCTGTATATTAGAATGTGAAACAATCTACGCTGACGTTGTCTTAGGTAATTATCGAAACACACAAACCAATGCTCTGCATAATTTCAGGATTATCGAATATCCCGCAACAATCGATAAAAATGCGTAATCAGATACGCATTCCTTCTAGTCTTTAAACTATTGTAGCCAAGCATACCCTGGAGGAACTCGATTGAGTAAAGCCAAAGATAATGCCCGTACTCTCTCATGTATCTTAAAATGTTTTTTTGTACTTTCTCTACCATAAGTAATGCTCATGTTGCCCCCAAATCATCGAGCCACTCTCGAGTCTACTTCGCACCAAGGAATTGTAAAGAGTTCTCAGTACGTGGGTATTTGTATGACTGAGGCTCCTTTTGAAACGGTTCACATACATACATAATACTTTGATCTCTCGTCTCACAGATTTATTGGTCAATTACTTCAATCTATGTACAAACTTCGACATTGAGTTATAGTTTGCTCTGCACTTTGTATTTTCCTTTTCACACTTTTGAGACGAGTCTCCGAGACAAGTATCGTCCATGTAGATTATAGATACACCATAAGAATATTTGATTAATTAACATATTTACAGGGCTTATGCGCGATTTTTTTGCTCTTGATTTTGCTTCCATATTGTATCATAGGGACAATTTTAATAATTAAATATCTTGCCTAGTTTCTTGAGTTTGCCCCTACACATTTCTAAAAAATATTTTTTCCCTTTTTATGTAATCTTATGTGGCTGAGTATTGATTCTAGTTGAACAAGGATGATGGATTGCCGCAGCATATCTGCATTAGTTGTTTTGAGAAGCTTAAGGAAGTTGTCAAATTCATTAATCAGTGTAAAGAAAATGATCATATTCTTCGGTCAAGCCTGGACGTGAATTACTTGAGCATCATCAAAACTGAGAAGCAAGAGATTGATTATGTTCCTGTGGAATGTAAAGAAGTTACCGTGGAATTTAAAGAAGAAAAAGTCGAACCACAGTCAATTAATGATTTTGATTCAAGTGACTTTGAACACAAAGCCGACGATACATTTGGTTATGAAAAGGATTCAATAGTAAGATGCGATGATAAAAATGTAAATCAAAAAACTAGCAAAAATAGAGGCAAATCTAAAGATAAAGTTGGGAGTCACCTGTGTCCAGTGTGTGGAAAAAATTACACTAAAGCTAATTATTTCAGAGAACATTTGAAATCGCATGGCGCATCGAAAACCATGGCATGTGACAAATGCCCGAAAACCTTTAGAACAAAATCCGGTTTGCACTCGCACAAAATCTCACACAGCTCTGTTAGAAAATATAAATGCGAGTATTGTGAAAAGACGTACAAAACGAGTAACCATGCAAACATGCACATGGAATATGTTCATCGGAAGTCAAATCCCATTCCCTGTGCAGTTTGTGGAAAAATATTTTATTCAACCCAAAGATTGAAGGTACGTGTATTGCGTATATGTTCTTAATATTATTAGTATTAGTACAGTAAAATCCCCTTAATTCGAACCCCGATAATTCAAAATTTGCCATAATTCGAAATTTTTGAAATCCAAAAGTCCCAAAATGTTAATTAATTTCATAGTAAATTAACTCTGGTAATTCGAAAAGCCCGGTAATTTGTAAAATATCGGGTACTTTGTTAATATAAATGTCGCGTTCTTTGTATTAGTATAATGAATACAGTAAAACTTCAGTGTTACGTTCCTTGTTTTTACGATTTCCCAGTCCCATACATTCCCATACAAATATTTCGCGCAATTTACGCTGAAGAATTTTTCATTTCCCCAGGTTTTACACCAAAATGTTTAGAAAAAACAACTCTACATTTTCATTGAAATTTGTGAGTGAATTTTCCTTTTTTCTTTCCAAAAATTTATCACATCAACATTAGATGAATTTTGAATTTTCTCTTTGTGAAGTCAGTCCTATTTTCGTAGTACAAGCATTTAGCTTAGTTTGAAAATAGTAAGAATATTGATGTCATGTATTCCGTGTTCCCGTCTCTATTAAAAAAAAAGGAAATGAGCTATATTGCCACTACAGGCTTCCCTTGCCTGCCTATAGATATTGCCTCGTCGGCGGCAGTGCATGGTAGAGTGGTCTTAGGGCAGGATTATTGTTTTGTCAAATTATTGTATGGATACACTAAAAATTGTCATTTTTAGAGGGGAGAGAGGGGATGAAAGAAACCTGCCGACGACAGGTTATGAGCCATGTGGCTTCCATCTCTTCGCTACTCTGCGCGGCAGATCCAGATTTGGGGGCTCTCTGGTCCCTTTCTGATGAGACCTTGGAAGCTAATTCTCATACATTCTTCCTATTCTGATTTATAGTGCAAGGGTCTAATTAATTGGAATTACGATTTTTATTTTTTTATTTTTTTTTTATTTGTTAATGCCCTCCCTATAGGGCTTTTACAACAGATAGGTAAAGTGTACATTAATAGAATATATAGTTTAAAGAAAAAAATAATTACATGTAAGTATAATAATGACACAAATTGGAAAGAAAATACAAATAATACAGATACAAATGTATAAAGATAAAAATAATATAAAGTAAAAAGCAAGCATATAACAAGCAGAAGTATAAGGAAAACATAATATAATAGAAATTCAAAATCAAAAATATATATCTATATATATATATATATTTATATATATATACTATTATATATAGTGAAAAGCAACAGCACAAGCTTTGAAAGCCATAATATAATAAAAAATTTACATTTTTATTTTTTATTTATTAATTTTTTTTTTTTTTTTACATCTCAGACCCACAAAACATCACATTGATATTTGTCTGTAGGTGCATCAATATATATATTTAAATAAATTGTATTTACCAGAAATACAATTTATTTAATTCATATTATTAATTCATATTAATTAATTACAATAGGTCTTATAAACTCAAATACAAATCAACAATACAATATAACAATACAAGAAAAAATACAAATATTACCAAAATCAAAATAAGTCTCTTTTATTTAGTAACATATTCATTAATTCTGTATTTTGCCCTTTTTTATTAATATCCATTTTGACACGACATTTGACACATGGGATTTTATTTAATATTTTTGGTATGACATATTTTAATGTTCTTTGTCCATATTTATTTATAACCTTCGGTATTCGTAGTCCTTCTTTAACAGTAAATCTGGTACTATGTTTATGAATCAATCTATGCTTATATGTCCCATCTTTATGATATCGTGTAATTAGTTTGTACCACAAGATAGCATTAATTGGCATGGAGCCTTGTTTCTTGAAGAGTTCCTGTATATCTTTAGTAGCACTTTCTTTATTTATTAATTTTATTGCCGAATTTTGAATATTTTGGATTTTTCTAATATTAGTTTTGCAAGTTAGACCCCAGCATACACATACATACAAATACAAATCAATTATTTAAGTTCAATTCTACAAATACAAGTAATCTTTCAATACACCTTTTAATATATGTTTAAATGATATACAGTTATTGGCAAAGACGTCAAAAATTATCAGGGATTTCCAATTATCGGGTTAATCTACTATGAAATTAACATTTTGCGACTTGAGAAATTTCAATTTATGGCAAATTTCGAACTGTCTGGGTTCGGATTAACGTGGTTTTACTGTATAAAGAATACATTTTTATCTTTCAACTTGTAAATTAAATCATTTTTGTTTTTATTTCAGGCACATAGCGTAGTTCATACTCAAGAGCGGAAATTTGAATGTGACAAGTGCGATAAGGCTTTCAGCGTGGGGCTATTACTAAAAAGACATATGCGAGTTCACACCGGGGAACGCCCTTACGCCTGCCATTTCTGCGACAGTAAATTTTCCGCTCTGCAGTCCCTCAGAGAGCACGAGAGGCTGCACACTGGCGAAAAACCTTACAAGTGTCCCACGTGTCTCAAGGGATTCGCACAGAAAGGCAACATGAAGAGTCATTTTAAATACAACCACAAGGGAATGGATTTTAAGAAAGCCATGTTGACAGCCCAACGTAATCAATCATAACACTGTAATCATTATTTTATTAAATCTTTCCAAGAAATGATAATATAACTATTTTAAATATAAGGTGTACAAATTAGTTTCCACGAATTGACCCAATTTTTGGTATCTTCATATGATGTGAAGAGTTACTTAGACAGGCCATGCACCATCGATCAAAACGAGTAGAAATAAGAAGGAGCAATGTCTGGTGAATACGGCGAGTGGGGTAAAACTTCCAAATTGAGTGTTTCCAAATAGGTTTTGACCTGCGGTGCAACATGCGGACGAGCATTATCATGCAAGAGTATAATTTTGTCATGTCTGGAGTAGTAGTCGGCGCGCTTTTCCTTGAGTGCTCGACTCAATCTCATCAACTGTGTTTGGTAGACAGCCCCAGTAATGGTTTCGTTCGATTTGAGCAACTTATAATACACGACACCGAGTTGATCCCACCAAATACACAAAAAGAGTTTTTTCCACAAATATTTGGCTTTGCTGTGGACGTTGAAGCATGGTCAGGTGGTCCCCATGATTTCCTCCTTTTTAGATTATCATAGTGGATCCATTTTTCATCACCAGTGATTACACGGTGCAGAATACCCTTTCATTTATGCCTGGCAAGTAGCATTTCACATGTCCAAAATTTTCATTCAACATTTCTCGGCGTCAGTTCATATGGAACCCAATTTCTTTGTTTTTGAATCATTCCTAATGATTTCAACCAATGTGAAATTGCTTGTTGAGTCACTCCTAATGTAAGTGCAAGTTCTTCTTGCATTTGGCACGAATCTCAAACTAATAATGCTACCAATTCCGCATCTTTGTACACTTTCAGCCTTCCGCTACATTCTTTGTCTTCAGTGTCTAATTCACCATTCTTAAACTTTTGATACCACTCACAACAACTTCTCTCACTTAAGGCAGCCTCACCATATGCTTCTACAAGCAGTCAATGCGCTTCAGCTGCAGATATCTTCAAATTGAAGAAGTAAATCAAAAGTTCTCACAAATGACGCTTATTCGATTCAAAACTCGTCATTTTCGCACACAAAGGAATATATTATAATGATAAAAAATCACTAATATTTTAAGGTTATGTTGTTGATAGGTATCCAACCTTACGATAGTAACGTTTTACATCTGACAAATCATAACTTACTGGTGGTGACAACTTTTGTCAAAAGGCAGAGACTTATTTGTACACCTTTTACATAAAATCAGAATAATTTAATATTTAGAGAATTTATTTTAATGTTTATAATAAATTTAATAAAATATCAAAGTTAAAAAATTGGTTTTTACTCATCCAATGTGCAGTGTCTGTGGAATGCATGAAAGAGAGCGAACTAGAGAGGGAGCGAGAAAGAGCACGCAAGGCCGGCTGGGTCGGCGTGAAAGGCAGACTGATTTGAACCACCGCGCAATACGGTCCCGCGCACCATGGTATAATGAAGACAAAGACACAACACAGTGCATTAAAATAAAATATGTACTTCCTTCCTAAGACTGTATCCATAAATGACGTCACATTTTTGTAAAATTTTAACACTCCCTCCTCTGTCACAAGGTACCTGCACCTCTCCCGAGATCTCCCTTCCCCCTGTACATCTCATCACAGAACCTAAATTGAATTGAATGGTTTCAAAAACTCTATATGATATACCACACGTGCATACATACATATTTTTTCATTTATTAAATTATTATTGAATATTTTAAAAAAGCACTTTTAAGTTGTAACCATACCTTCTGAAGAATAGAACATTTTTCTAATTTTTTTTTGTAGATTTTGTATCTAATAAAGTGCTGGAAATGAAGTTAAATTCTTAATAAATTAAATAACTTAAATTCATTGGTTATGTCATTACTAAGTAAATACCTATATTTTGAAGAATTATTCTTCCAAAAATGAATACTTGTCTTGTTAATAATATTTTTATTATTATTCCTAATCATTATACATATTACTTATGGCGTGAACAAAAAATTGCTTGTTCAAAGGGTGACAGAGCCACTAACATTTAAAATGAAAATAGAAATTGATACAGCGGGGGAAATTGATAATGCGTTGTCAAGGAAAGGAGCGGGAATTTTAAAAACAATTCAACGGACGTTTACAACAGTCACAATTTTCACTTTATGAACTAAATAAATTATTACTAACATAAAAACTAATCCTAGCCTAAACACGAGCAGTCCGAACTCCACGTAAATTTATCGTGTCCCTGTAATCACAACAAAAATAAATATCGTTCACGAAAAAAACAAGTCGTAGTCGCTATCCGCGGCTCTCGTGGTCGTGGTCGTGGATGCCGCGGGTGGCAAGCCGCTAGGGGAGCGGACGTGGTCCAGGCATATATAAGATAATATAATAGGTCCAGGCCGGTAGCGGGATCCGCGATCGGCTGGAGGCATCTGGCCGGAGGCGCGGTGGCCGTAGCTCCCGTTCTAGGCCACGCGCACTGTCCCGCCGATCGTCGTCGCTGGATCTGCGTCGTCGGGAAGCATCTGACCCAATCTGACCTCCCTCAGGAACCTCTCGCTGGCGAACCGGTCACCATCGAGGCGCGGTGGCCGTGGCTTCTTACAGTTTCTCCTCCTCTAGGCGGCCACCCAGATAGGTGGCGCCTAGAGCCCAGACTCGTCCTCAGCGGGAGATCGACACGAACAGCCGGTTGCTTGCGCTCGATGTATATCTTCTCTTTGCGGGAAGCTTCTCCCCGCGCTCTCCTCCCCTCTCAGCCGCCGCTGCGTTGAACAAGCTGGCCGGGTGCGTCCGGCGCGAAAACTTTGACGCGTAAATAATTATTTCCACCGTGGATAGTGTCCGATCTTACTGCCTGCGTTCTCTAATACTAAGCCACAATAAATGTTTATAAAACAACAAAGTCTTATTCTAAAACAAAGACATTATTATTATTAATTCTCTTGCTTAAAAATAATTATTAAATTAAATAAGGCGGCAAATTCAGGAATGTGGTGGGTAGTCACATTTGTTTTTGCCAACTCAGAAAAAAAGGTCGGGGCGGCCACACACGTGCCCGAGGTCTTAGAGAAGAACTAAATTTCGAGAGAAATGCGAATCGGACCGTCATAAGTAATCACGATGTCAGTGTTGATCAAAGTATTCCCCGAGTTTATAGTATTCCCAAACCACGGTATTATTATTGGTAGTTCATATGAATGTACATACGTGTAAGTATACTTTTATTTTTTATAACAATCATAACATCGAGAAGATCTATGACTTCTTGGTTGTCAACAAGCTGTCAAAAAAGTTAATAGTTCTGGTATACAGGATTTTGTTTTTGTATTTGCCATACATATTTACTATTATCCACTCTCCGCTGGTGTAGTATTGGATTCAGATATTGTTTTTATTATGAAAACTTGCAGACTTTGTTTAGGAAACACGGCAGATATTTATATATTTGATAACAGGAAATCTTTACTGCCGAAGTTTTTATCTTATTGCAAATTGCAGGTTAGCACCATAAATACGTTTCTATGAATTTTTATATATTATGTTGTAATATTTTTATACATTAATAATAATATCGTGCATTATTTTGATAGGTTAATATTTCGCTTCGGTTCAATAACACAGAACTTCATATAATTTTAAATATGTGTTAGTCCAATTTGAACATCTATAAACGATTAATATTCTTCGACTTGGTTTCTATGTTATTTGGCATTTTCACAGTTTGTGTTTATTTATCTAATCAGGTATTGATTCCAGATGTACAAGAGTGATGGATTACCGGAGCACGTCTGCGTTGGCTGCGTCGAGAAGTTGGAGGAAGTTGTCAGATTTATTAACCAGTGTGAGGAAAGTGATCGAATGCTCCGGTCGAACTTAGATGTGGATTTTGTGGACATCGAAACTAAGAAGCCGGACATTAAAGAAGAGGTTCTAGTCGAATTTAAAGAAGAAGATGTTGAAGATAAATTAATGTACGATTTTGGTTGCAATGATTTTGAAAATTACACCAAAGATGATTCCCGAGACATATTTGATGATGAAAAAGATTCCTTGGCATCAGACAATTATAAAACTGTAGAGAAGCACAATACAGTCAAAAAAAGAAAGAGAATTAAAGGAAGCATCACCAGTCTTCTTTGTCCTGTCTGCGGAAAACATTTTACCAGAAATTCTTTATACCTTGAACACATGAGGAGGCACGGTAAAAGAGAGGTCGCTTGTGACGAATGCCCGAAAACTTTTTGTTCGAGGATCGCATTGAAAGAACACAAACACACCCATATCTCGGTTAGAAACTACAAGTGTGAATATTGTGAAAAAACTTTCAAGACGAGGCATTATGTTAATCAACACATGGAGTACACCCATCGCAAGACAAAACCTCTGCCCTGCAAAATTTGCGGAAAAGTTTTTTACAGATCGCAGAATTTGAAGGTATATTTACATTTTGTATTACATATTTTAAATTAGAATAGTTGGATACGCCAACTTTTCGGAATATTCATAATTCTTTTTAAAAGCCCCAAACAATGTAAGAAAATATTCAACACCATTATATGTTACATATACAGGTAGGTATACCTTTTTCCATTTAAGAAAGATGATCGAATTAGTATGAGTAAGTCATGTGTACGAGGCACATTGTTTTGTTGTGTTGGTGTTTATATGGCTTACACAACATACTAATTCGATTGTTTTTCTTAAATGGAAAGAGGTCTAACCCCGATTGACAGTGAGGGTACATCCAGGACGTGGTAAATTTCACAATCAAAGGGTGATTTAAAAAACATTTTAAAATTCACTTAAAATAAACATTATTAACAACATAAAATGTCATACATAACATAATTCATTAATTTGGTTCTGCATTGCAAAAAAGCATATAAATCCTTGTTCGGCCTCTGTATGTTTATTTTGCAAAATTTGCCGATTACTGTCGAACAAGCCTTGAAAACACTTTACAGCACTCATTTGCTCGTAATCTTCTAACAATTCTGTGCATTGACTGCGAAGAGAAAGAGCTTTCTCAATGATTTTAACACTTATCTTCCCACAAGAACAGGTTACGAAATGTAATTTTCTTGGATATAGTATGGCAGTCCGTTTGCTGCAGATTTTCATTAGTTTATGGTTCTTCATGTTATTTTAACAAAGTCTGAATATCATCTACATTAATTAACACCTTCATTGCTTGCGGAAATGGTTATAAGACTAGCCTCTTTAACAATTTTTTTGAATTGTATCATTTTCATAATTGATGTGATCTTTAACAATTTCTCTGAGCAAACTTTTCCAAATGCCTTTCGTACACAATTGGGTGACTTTGTCAATGTTTCTGATGTTGTGTCGTAATACTAAATTGTTTTTACCGAACCCGCATGGTACTTCTACCACCTCCATTATTTTCTTCAATGGTTTGGTGTGTTCTTCTTAAATACTAGGCTTTGAATGCTGCTGTCAAGCCTTGATCCATAGGCTGAAAAATGGAAGTGGTATTCAGAGGTAAGAGTACCACTTCAACAGGAAAATCAGTGCACAGACTCAAGTTCCAGTCATGGCGCATTGTCCAACAATTCAAATTTTTTATTGTAGGGTTCAACTCCAATACTCGCAATACTTTTTTGTTTTTGGACAGAAACAATTGTTAAACCAGTCCACAATATTTAAAAAAAAGAATTGCAATATAACGAATTCGCACTCGTGATATACGGGGGTTACCTATACTTCTTAACTTGGCATTGTAGTGCGACATAATTTAAGATTTTAGTTAAACTAAATTTTGTGCTAAACACGCAACTGAGTATTATTTTTTATTACTACTAGTAGTGGTCGCGTTGCCCTTTACACAACGTGACACGGAGATGGCCTTTAGAGTAAAAAATTGTCGATGTATGAGTAGGACTAATATGGGAGCTTTCTCTCATAAAACGGTGTGGGACGCGTCAAGTCAGGAGTTTCTAATTTCCGATGTCGATCTTATCTGTATGTAAACACAGACATCCACGCTTTTGAGTGCACATGTTTTTTCTTGTCCCATTGATTTTCTGTGGGAGTTTCGGCGCTGGTCAAAACGCGTGGGGAATCGGGTCGTTGACCCCACATATATATTTAAGTAAAAGTCATGCATTCAATAATTCAATGTACTCACTGCACGCGTTTGTTATATGCTTTTTTTTCAGAATCATGCTCTGGTGCACACACAAGAACCAAAATTTGAATGCAACTTGTGCAGTAAAGCTTTCACGCTTTTGCCTAAACTGAACTTACACATGCGAATACACACTGGAGACCGTCCCTATGCTTGCCGCTTCTGCGATAGTAAGTTCACTATACCAAAGTCCCTCAAGGAGCACGAGAGACTTCACACAGGAGAAAAGCCTTTCAAGTGCCCCACATGTCTCAAGGGATTTGCACAAGAAGGAAACATGAAGAGTCACTTCCGGTACAATCACAAGGGAATGGATTTCAAAAACGCCGTGATGGCTATGCGATTAAGTCAATCCTAAATCTAAAGTCAAATCAACATTAATCGTACAAGATTCATCCAGTGATTTTACAGGGAAGACCGAGCAGAGTCTCTCTGCGAGATGATTGGCATTGGTCGATTAAAAAATGACTGATGAAAATATTGACTTTTAGTGGGAGAGTGAAGTTTATGAGTCAGGAGGCTAAATGTTTGCGTCCTGCAGTTATAGGGTGGTTCAAATCGAAATAAAACATTTTTATTAATTTTACGATTGGATTTTTATTAGGTATTTAAGTGCATGTCCCCACCTGGGCTTCGGCCGCAAATCTTTTAAAATAATTTTGATTACAATTGTGTATAATTTCTAATCAATTTTCGTCAATAACATGTCAAGACTTCATTTGATGAGGTCGTTAACTGTTAGTGGATTGCTATCGTAGCAGATCTTGGTTTTAGATAATTCCATAAAAATAAGTCGTATGATATTAATCGCTAGAACTGGCTGGCTAATTGGAGTCGGCATTTTGTGAAATTACACGACCAGGAAATTGCTTATGAAGTTAATCAGATGTTAATTGAGTCGTATGGCAGGTCCTGTTGTAACTACATTTGTTCAAGATCCATATCATCAAGTTGGTGACAAAAAATGAAGTGAAATTTAAATCTGGCATTCAATTTGGGCTGTCCTTTAACACTTCATTCATCAAATTTGTTATCAAACTAGATCCAAGCAGATATTTAAAATGTAAAAAAGAAAATTAATAAAATATAAATTTGATGTTAAACAATGTTGTTGTTTTATTACATTTTTAACTAAATCTGGATATTCTGGTTTGTGTCTTCTGGGGTATTATTCCGTGTTTTTACGACCTTTCCGGCCGACGTTTCGGATCCCATTGTAGGGTCCATCATCAGGGCTGGTGTGTTGAGGTTAAGTATTGGCTTACAATACTGTGTTGAAAGCTTGGTGATTATGTGTTATGTGTCAATACCGTGTCGGAATCATATGTTGTGTGTGTGTTTCATCTATTGTCTGATCACTGTCTCTGTAACGAGATTGACTGAAGCACCATTTTTTAGCGATACCACAATGTTTTTAATTTGAGACCATCATCTCTATTAATATTTATCGAGTGCTTGTAGATTTCGAGTGCTTCCTTGACAAGACACATATGGTGACTGTTGGGCTTTCCAAGAATTTTCGGTTTGAATGCAAAATGTGGCCGATATCCAGAAAATGCTCATCCAGTGCCGATTTTCCTGGATGACAGAGTTTGCATGCCGATTTGTGCTCATCAACCCTTTTGGAAATTGTATGCGCTGTTTGTCCCATGTATATTTTATCGCAGCCTTGACAGTCGAGTCTATAACACACTATCTGTTTCTAAGCAATCTCGATCCTTCATCTTGATGTCTCTTTTCTTGAGAGCTCCGGCAATTCTGTCCGTAATGCTTTGAACAAAAGGTAGAAAGGAAATGCTTTTGCACTCAGGTTCTCTACGTTTTTCGGGACGACCAGATTTTGCTTTTATGATATGCTGTATCTGTCCCTTCTGGTAACCATTGCCTTCCAGTGAGTTTTATCTCTTCCTGTAGATATTCATCTTGGCATACCCTTTTTGCCCTCGTGGCCAAAGTATTGATAAGACCTCTTTTCTGAGCTGGTTGGTGGTCTCCCTACCTCCATGGTCACTTACAAGGATGTCTTTCCCGTCTGCATCTATAAGAGGCCGGCCAAGTGCTGCGACAGCTTGTAGGCCTTCTGGCCTGTTGAAGCGTAAAAAAAAAGAAACTTGAATAGGCATAGTTGGGAAGCATATCTTCACTTTTTTATACATAGTATATCTTTTTTAACATAAGTTTCTTTGGAATGTATTTAGCGTGTAAAAAGAGTTGTGTGTACATTTATCTTAAAAAGGATTGTTTAGTATAACATAATTATAATCTAGTCGAAGGCTGAAGAGAACGAAAATATTCTAAGGAAACAAAGAAGAAGAAACAATTTGCCAAGCATTATTATTTATAGTATGCTTAAAATTTCACAAAGAATTTAAACGTTCAAATTTCAATGTTCACACGTCAACCTCTGACTGGCCGGTTTCAAATTTTTTTATTTAGCCAAGATACAAACCGCTTCATTTAGCAATACCCCTAAATGTATGTTGTCACCAGCTGCATAGCGGTTGCGTGTCCCATCAACGCCGGAATGGTAAATGACATATTCAAATTATTTTAAGAATGTCTAATTGGAAATTTGCGATGTACTGTAGACCATTTCTCTTTTACGGTTAAATAATACTTTCAATAGGTATTGAAAAAATGTTTTACAGAAACTGGTCATGGTCATGCATCAACCACTAATTTTTCAATATGAAATATAAAAACTAAGGGCCGGTTGAATCAACTTGGATTTAAGTAGGTTTAAATTGAAAATCTCGTTTAGCCGGTGCGCTTGATTATTGACATGTGTTATCAAAATCGTTTTTATTCAATGTTTTGGCATTGAAGTGTCGCTAACGGCTCACCCTATATACAATCTAAGAAACAGTACTCCAGATACATCACCTACTCATCTTTTCACCTACCCTGTGTCATATAAATGTAAATCAAAACCTGATGTACGATGAAATGCAGCAAAAATCAATTTCTTCTGACAAAAAGGTACATAATATGATAAATAAATTTTCCTGTACACTAAACAATCAGTTGATCATCAGAATAATCTGTGACATCCTACATAATATTCTTCTTTGCGACACTAATGTCGAAACATTGAATAATAACGATTTTGCTGACGCATGTCGAAAATCAGGAACACGGCCTTAAACAAGATTTTCAACTAAACCAACTATAACCCAAGTTGATATAACTGGCATTTATATAATAATTTAAGAATTGTTACGACAAAATTATTAACATGTCAAAAATTATGAACTTTATCTCCTTCTCTTTTTCTTCAGCGGTCCCTCGTTGCGAGGATGACGTCTGCCATGTTTTTAATTATGCATCCGAGCTTGGCCGAGCCCTATTCTGGAACCGCACATCCTTCCACAAGTTGCACATGTATCCGATGTGTAACATCTAAATGGATGAAAATTATAGATTGTAAATATTATTTATCCATCACATTTGTTGTTAACTATCTCAGCGAGCGTGGACTTGTCTTCTATTCGTGTTTTATCTGTATTGTCTATTTTGTCTTGAGCATGTTTTAACTGGTGCTTTCTCAACTGTCGTCTCTGAAGGCATGTGTAATCGCATGTTGAGCACACGAGTCGCACACCCGAGTGTACCAACACGTGACACTTGAGATCTTCTGTACGTTTGCATCTGAAACCGCAAAGCTCGCAAACATGAGGTTTATCTTCAGAATGTGTCAAAAAATGCTGCTTCAAGTGGGTCTGCTTCTTAAAACGGAGTGGACAGAAACTGCAAACAAAAGGACGCAAATCCGTATGGGTTCGGAAATGCTCTCGGAGGTCCCCGATTCTGGCAGTAGCGAAAGAGCATCTCTTGCAAGTATAGGGCTTACTTTTTGAATGTATCGACTGATGCATGGTCAGGTCGCTTTTTCTTTTGAACTTTGACTCACATTTTTCACAAGCGAAAGGTCTCTCATCAGAATGGGTGGCCATGTGACTCCTTAGATGTGCGAGAAATTTAAAAGGTTTATTGCACACATCACAAAAATGCTTTTTCATTCCCGAAGTTTCCTTTGAGGCAGATTTGTTAAGTATTAAAACATCATGTTCCGTCACTTTATGCACACGTAATTCGACAAGATCGTTGAAAACCTTGAGGCAATGATCGCAAGTTAAATTTTTGGCGTGATTTAAGCTGTGGCGCCTGAATGTGTGAGGACTTTTAGTTTTAAAATTACATTGTTGACAAGCGTATTTAGGGACATTTTCGTGCATCATTTTGTGGGTTTTCAAATGTGTCGAACGCTTGAAACTGGCGCCACACTTCTCGCAGGTGTGCGGTCTCGTGTTGGTATGGATCCTCATGTGACACTTGAGGTCAGCGCCCAAGCGGGAGGTGAACTGGCACATGTCGCAGGCGTAGGGCTTGCTGCCCGTGTGGATCATTTGGTGGAGTCTAAGTTTGGTGGCTGTTTTATAGGCATGACCGCAAACTTCACATAGGAATGGTTTCTCTTTGAGGTGTGATTTGAGATGATGGCTGAGATTAGAGCAATTTAATGTGGTGTACGCACATTCCTTACAGGTGTACAATCCGCTCTGAGACTTGAGCTTCCTTCTTTGTACGATTGGCATTTCATTATCAGATTCTTTCGTATCATCATCCCATTTAAAATCAGAATCATTGTCTTTGCTATTTTCGCTAGGTTTTGTGGATTCTGGAAACATGTTAAATACTTGGCGGGGTTTCGAATTTGTCTCATCATTAACAGTTACCTTGACAAGATCATTAACTAATGAAGATTCAAATATATTTATATATTTCTCAGATTTAGCAGTGATTTGTCCATCATTATTGTCTATATTATCAAACTCACTGTGTTCCAAAGTTTCTTTAACTCTAGATTCACTCTCCACGTCTGAATCAAAATTAGGTTTTCGGTCGGGATTGTAAAACATTGAAAACGCTTTAAATAGTTTTTTATAATTGTTTTGAGCAATTTCGATCTGCTTTCTGAATTCGGTTGCTGCCCGCAGCTTTATTATACACTTATCGCAAATGTAGAAATCCTTACTAGAACCTTTTTCACTATAAGCTACTTCTAATGAAAAGCAATAAGAAAGCATCTGGGCATAAACTTCTGGCTTTTCTTTATGATAATAAGTTCGGTATACCACTTTAAAATATCCTTTTTCTAAACAAGTCAAGCAAATAGAATTTGAATTTTCTATGCCATCGCTCTCTAATGCCGTCATTTTTACTGACAATTTACTCTTTGTGCGCTTCATTTCGAGAACTCAAATACATACATTCGTTTATTATGATTTTCGAGATACAAGAGCTTCGAGCACGAAGTGTCAAATGTCAGTTTCAAAACATGCCATAGAAATATTTTATGAATTATCATAGATAAAACTAGTATGATAGTAGTGGCGCAGCGTTGCCAGATATTTTCCCGAAAAATGAATATTAATTTCACACATTTTTGATGAGTAGGTACCTAACTCATACATTTTCTGTTTTTAAACATTTTATAGTTAAAAATCGAACTCTTATTTTATTTCTAATATATAAAATAAAATCATAAAATTTATTTTTCAGTTAGTCAGTTTGTAGCGGCGCTCAGCCGGCTCGCGCCATCTACCTGCCTACGAGCGGGGACCCTTTTTTTTATTAGGTTAACATAAACAACGTCTGCGGCGGAGACATCGCCGGTTACGTAAACAAATGTAAGCAAAGGGAATCGGATGAGATGACGCCGTGCCCCAGTCTAGATTCATCTCAAGTACCGCCCGGTCGTTGTTTAGAAAACCTGGGTCCGCGTCTCATATCTGTAGTACATTTCTCTTTGTCCTATACTTTCGATATTTTACTATTTTATTTTGTGATTGATAATTAACTTATGTGCACACTGGAACACTGTATATTTTATTTGCTCCCGGAGCCTCACTCCGGTCGAGGAATAAACGTTAAATAACAGATCATTCTTTCATTCCATCGACCTACGGATATTCCCAACATATATATCAAAAATATTACTCATGTGACTCATTTATAATTCAATTAACAATGACACTGATTTCCAGCTTATTATTTTAACCACACGTAAAATTTGATATTTATTTAATTAATTAATCGCTTTTGGTTTAGCTGTAAAGCATTTAATATTTATTGAACATTCTATTGAATTAAATACATTAAAATTCATTGCAAAACAAGCCACGCATAGGGTGTAGCTATTACGTAAACTAACATATTTGAAGTACCACTACAAGCATTGTGTGTGGTGTGTGCATAAAAACACTGCACTAATGTGCAAATTAACATATTCCCACTAAACACTTCTCGTTCTGTATGCTGCGCGTTATTTAAAACGCAGATAACATAACAGCATTGTTTATTTTTAATGCTATTAATCAGCATTTCAACACCGCGTTAATTCAGAATTTACATCATCGCGAATAAAAAACAGTGAGCCATAAATAACGTGAGCAAATGACCACCCAGTCACTAAATTTATTCGCATTTAGTTGCATTATAAAAACGGAAATAGTATAATATGTTAATGAATTAATTAATGTAGGGAAAAATAGACGTCGGTGTACCAGGCTGTCGCGGCGAAACTGGAGAATGCGCCGCTCCCGGATAGAGTGGAGGCCCGTGGTTTAAATCCCTGTAGCAGCTTAAATATTTTTTCGTTGGTTTGATTTTTCTGTATGTCTTTTTCTAATTGATTAATGTTCACTTACTAATCATAAATAAACTATATTAAAGAAAACACAATTTTTTTTCCTCTATATAGTATATTTATCATTAAAATATTTGGCAAATACTTCATGGTGCAACGTTATAATTTAAAAAAAGTTTTATTTTAACTTTGTAATACACACACAATATGAGTTTTAAATTACTACTGTAGTTTCATCAGGTATAGATAATAACGTTATTATTGACTAGTAATTTTGTTGACCATATGGCTCAACAAAAGTACTAGACATAAATATAGTGTCATCTTCACTCCTTTAATTCCCTCTACCACAGAAATCTTGGCATTTATGCTCTTGAAATTCTTCCTCTAGCTCAACACTGCTTGGTTTGAAGAATCGATGTGAATGTTAATCTCTTGTTCTCCTTGGTCTTGTCAGTCCAGCATGTAAAATATCGTCCATATAACGCCGGGTATGGCGGTCTTCATAATTCATGTATGTTCATTAGGGCTCCCGGATATTTTCCCATTAAGCCAATCGGGCATTTGGCCCACATACATTTAAACAAACGAACATTTGGATGACGGAAATTTGGTCGACGGACATTTGGCCGAACAGACATTTGACCGAGCGGACATTTGGCCGAACAGACATTTGACCGAGCGGACATTTGGCCGAACAGACATTTGACCGAGCGGACATTTGGCCGAACAGACATTTGACCGAGCGGATATTTGGCCGAACAGACATTTGACCGAGCGGACATTTGGCCGAACAGACATTTGACCGAGCGGACATTTGGCCGAACAGACATTTGACCGAGCGGACATTTGGCCGAACAGACATTTGGCCGAGCAGTAATTTTACGGAGTTGTTCAATTTATTTACAATTGATTTAATTTATTTTTATTTAAAAAAAAGTGTAGGTACATAAAATAAAATAATTATTGCAGTTAATAATTGTTTTTATTTAAACTATAATGTAACGTTTTATTGAGTATGTAAAGAAAATGTAAATATGTAGTATATTTAACATTGGTTATGAAAATACGCACACATGCATACGACCATTTACGCACATTTAAAAACAATACTTATTAAAAAAAAATTAACTTTTATTTTGCTTAACAATTACGCACAATGTACGTAAATACGGATGATTGTTAATTATTCATGAAAACTTCATTACAAAGTAAAATAAAACAGTGTTTTTAATTGTAATAATATAAGTATCGAAATAAATTTTATTAGATGTAGTGTACGTCCGGGATTTATTTGTTTTGTTGATATTATTATATTATAATTTTTAATTCGAGTTTAAATTATAATTTGTGTTTAAACTAGATTACGAATTTAAATAGCAAGTTCATGTACAACGTGCGCTGAAATGCGCTGAAAAGCGCTGAAGTGCGCTAAATTTTTAATAATAATAAAATTATAAATAAATTTATTTTTATCTTTAGGTGATGTTTTAAACATGGAACTATATGGTTTCGCATTTATATGTATCATTTCATTCCGTGTATTCTCCGTTCGGTTAACTGGTCACACCTCCGGCGTCCATATCCGGTCACGGTTTCTCATGCCAGGGTGTGCTTCGTGTGATACATTAATTGTTGTTTTCTGGCCTGTTGACTTGGACACAGACATCATGATCTTTCTTCCAGACCTTGAACGTCTCCGGGTGCCGCTAGCTTCTTCAGAGCATTGCTTCCTCTGCGGGCATTATTTAAAATTGCATCTTAGGTAGATCGCAGAGAGCCAGCGCCGCGTGCTTAGTTCTTCCAGGATGAAGAATTTAGTTATTCATCATTGCTATCCATGAGACTTTCAGCATTTTTCCATAGTACCATATTTCAATACAGTAAAACCTCGATATAACGGACTAATTGGGGGGACGGGGTGTCAGTTAAAGCAGAAAGTCCGTTATTTAAAAATAGGTTTAAAATAACCCAATTTTTTTTATTTTAAATATAAAAACTGTTTTTAGATATAAATAAAAAATACAAAACACAAACAAAATTCTATTTGATTGTCTTCGGATATTTGTCGTGAAGTGACTGCTGTTTGATATCGACGCGCTTGCTTTCGGTAATCCTGCTTTGAAAAGGGAATCGAGATTTGTTTGCACTTTTGAAGTTTTCTGTTTTTTATAATCAACTCTCTAAAATTACGAAAATGCGTGTAATATAGTTGAAACTTCGTTAATCAATAAATGTTATTAGATCGTCGAGATGCGTTCTTATCACTGATAACTTCATTTTTGGCAGTGTTGTTTCTTCTTCTTCGCTATCTTCACTTCCATCCTCATTTTTTAGGTTCATAACTTCATCTGCTATTTCACTTTGAGTCATTATTTTATACCCAGGGTCACCTTCATCTACTTCTTGCCCTTGTAAAACATCTTCCTCAGCTGCTTCTTCTCCGGCATTATTATGTATTGTCCTACAGAAATCAAGAACATCTAATCTGGACCAGATTTTTTGTCCGTTATATCCGAAGTCCATTATATCGAGGTTTTACTGTGTTTTGTTTGTTACGTCTCTAATTTCTTTAAAGAATGATGTCTCCTCGTTACACAGTTTAGTTCCAAATGCTCTTTATCTTCTTTGTAATGACTTTGTTTTACCAAATCTTATTCTGCCAATTACAATTCGTCTTCCTGCTTCACCTTCACTCTATTATTGATTATCTAATTTAATAAGTCATTAAAAATAATTCATAATGAATATTAGGGGTCCTAACAGATAATTAACGTGCTATTTATATTAAGTATTTAATTACAACGGCCCCTTCTGAAGACTGTTGATACATCAATCTGAATTCTTGATCGTGAGGACAACTAACAGTTGACGCACAAATTCGTCTCTGGATCCTCAATTAGACACGGAACGCAACTGCCAAATAATAATTATGATGGATCTTAATTGAATCAGACGTCGGAGAAGGAGTAATGTTTCTCGGAAGATGCTAGGCGGCTGCGCGGGGTAGCCGCGGGGAAGGGGGTGGGGGGTTAAATACTCTAATGTGAATTGTTCCCATCAAGCCGGGTTATTTGTGATAAAGCCATTACTGGAGTGTGTTCGAATGGTGTTGCTCGACATGTCTTGCCAGATGTAATTTCGAATCAATTATTTTTGATTAAATTCCATTTCCAAAAACTATAGTAACTGTCCTTCTTTGGTTTATTTGTTGTATAAATATGTATTAGAATTATATTAAAATTATAGACGGGTTTTATAATTATATATTTAAAAAAAATAGAGATGCAATCACAGAATGTAGATACATTGTCACAATAATGTTCTTAGAATTTTTAGATTTAGATGAACGCTATGCTATGCACATAGTACCGACTTGCTGGTCTCCTGAAACGAGGTTCCAACCCACAATTACACAAGACTAGTAAACAAGTGCCTTGAGGTACTTCATATTAATCATTAATATTTAACTTATACACAATAAATAAATACATTTATTTCTCAATTTTTTTATTTATTTAATGTTATACACATATCAACAGGTCGTTAATGATCTTAGTAGGTAGATACTTTGTGTGTCGTTAAAGTAACGTTGTATTTTATGATAATTATGGTAATAATATATTACAGAGTACAAGTGAGTTGAGAGATAAGAAATTTTTTATAAAATACATACAATTAACTGTTTTTAAATGAACAACTTACGAATATACATAAATTCACTATACATTTACAAACGTAGCTTGTTGGTCTTGTGGAACTCGCCTCGTGATACAAAGGTCGTGGGTTCGAACCTCACTCCAGACTAGCAAATTAGTCCTAATTTCGTAGCACAAGCGTTTAGCTTAGTTTGAAAATAGTAAGAATATTTATGTGATCGCATCTCTATTTATTTATAAAAAAAACGACATGTGCATAAATTCACTACTACTACACGTACTTGTATAGAGTGCGAGGATTTAATGGTCAACGAAATCTATCACGTGACGCGCAACAGTCCCCAGCTCTGGCGAATATTGCAAATTTGGCTTATGGTAAGCATGTATTACGCGTGCGAACGACCGTTTAACTGTGCATATCGAAATTTCGCTTTTCTAATGAGTCGTGAGAACTACGGTAGTAGTTTTATGTAGGTATATAAGTATTTTTTTTATCACCCCGAGGATAAGGAAAAAAAGAGTAAAGAAATGATAGCTACCGAATTTGATTCAATATATAAACTTAAAGTGTTTATATAAACAAAGTTTAGTTCATTCTTTGCACAATGCAGTACTTTTCTTAAATATGTTCGTGTATTCCCTCTTAATAATGTTCCCTCTCTAAGCACAGGGGTTTTAATTTATGTATCACAATAAAATATATGTATCTATAGTTTTAAAAGACAAGAAAAAAAAGTTATAAAACTTTAGGAGTAATAAAAATATATTAAAATCTTGCTGTATTTGTGCATTCGTATGGTAAATTCTCAATATGTTTACACTCGGTTAAAACTTCAGAAATTTAACATTCACGTATGATATTGTCTAAATCAAGTTGTCAATGTTTATCATCAGTACTTATTATATATGAGTATGTACATACACGTACATATCTTTATATATATAACATAACCACGATAATATAAATTGATTTTAGAGTGCCCCTCCCGCCAGTAGACGTTATGGCAATCTGGCGAATTGTTGACTATTCAAATTTCATTAAATAAGGCTATCCAAAAGCTCGGTTAGGAGCTGAATCTTGCTGTTGCAATCGAGCTGAAACTTGGCAGGCAGACTTATGGCAATGATATAAATGATCTAACAAATTTTCGTTAAAATTTTTAAAATTATTATAATATAATTTTTAATTTATAGTAAAATTTTTAGGGTTTTTATTGCTCCCTTTCGTAGCGTCGCCCGACTCGAGCCCGACGCGTGGAGTTGCCGCAAAACCTGTTTCAACTAGTAAATGAGAAAGGGAGTATAACAAAAACTTGGTTTTTATGGGTTATTTTTTTAAATATATCTAAACTACTACATTTTTTTAAATATTTGTAACATTGTTTTGAAGAGAAAATTATTATCGTTTTGATACAAAAATTTAATTAAAAAAAAAAATTCCGATGGCGCCTCGTTGTTCCAAACAGAAGATATCACAAAACAATTCATTCCACAGTAATTTGCCTCGGAAAACAGCTTTTTAAATTTACGCAATATTTATAATTTATCTTTTTTCTTCAAACACAGTAAAATATTTTGTGGTGACATTATTAATATAATTAATAGAAATAAATTTTGTTTCACCACTTTTTTATTGAAACATGTTGATATTTTCAATAAAAAAGTGATGAAAATAAAGCTTATTTCCATTAATTATATTTATCTTTTTATTTTATGACTATTTTTCTGTATTTCAATGTCAAATTGAATTATGAATAACCATTCAATCCGTATATTAAGATTTGCATAAATACATCGATATAAGATTATCTAAGTAGGACATTTGAGCTGGAAACACGAAGGGCTAAATCCAAGATAATGGTCCCATTGCATATACAACGAAAATGATTATTTCACTACATTATTGAATGTGCTAATAACAAAACGAAAGATAATTTACGTTTAAAAAGTAAGTATTAAATAAAATATTACACTTAAAAGTTTCGAAAAATGCACTGAATATTTTGACATTTCATAGGCAATATATGAGGTTAGGTTAGGTTATTAGGTTTGGTTTGGTTAGGTTAGCTTATTAGGTTTGGTTTGTTTAATTTAGATTATGATTATTTTAGTTAGATTTAATTAACAGGACATTAAATTATATAGTGAAATACTTATATTCATTGTATGAACAACGGGACCATATTCTTGGATTATTCCACACGAAGTACCGCATGACATTAATGCGAATCGTGTATCCACATATTAAGGTTTCACGTCCGCCGAGACGAGCGAAACTCTTTTGCCTCGATAATGTCTACAATCACCCCTCGCGACCCCCTTCGCACTCACCGCACTAACGCTGATGGGAATCCCGTGTCATAAGACCAATGATCTTCTCCCTCTCCCTTCCCTGGCTCAGTGCACTGCCAGTCCTAGTTTTACTGCAGCTGCAACGAGCACGCAGTAATAGTTCATTACATCCCGAGATAAATATTTACTGGAAATACTGCAAGAAAAGTAATAAGATTTAATAAAAAATTGATATATGCAAAATATTAATATAAAATATATTTATAATAATATTATGTGTTCATTTTTTTAAATAGAAACATGAACACGGAATACGTGTCACATCAATACTCACTATTTTCAAATTTAGCTAAAATGAAAACAGGTCTAACTAACATTAAATATATTGTTACAAAATATACGCTAAGGAGAAAAATAATACGAATAAATCAACTATCTAAAGCATTTTTGATGAACGCAAAATATTGAAAAAAATAAAATGAATATATTTTAACAATACTCAAAAATATGCACCTAAAAACTTAAGTATCAAGAAAATATAATTTTAGCCCGACATAGAATTTTACCAAATATGCCAAATTTACCATACAAACTATCGACAATTTTTAATAATTTTTTTAACGAGACATTTTTTTATTTTTTTATATTCTTTTTATAATAATAATAGGTACCTTTAAGTTACATAAACCTGCTGGTTAATAATACAAAAAATTGAAATGTATGCAACATATTGTGATGAGAGCTCTCCTAGAAATAATTATTATGTAGTTTGAAGTTGTGAACGGCAAAATATACATATGTACATCAAATGTACGGTAATGTAATCTACAGTAACAAATATACAGTAAGGTGATCTATACCTTTATACATAAAAAACTACTGCTATATCACAAGCAGTGCCAAAGAGAAAAAGCATTTAAATTATATTTTAACAATAATTTTCTCAGTCGTTACAAAGGATAAGAAAAAAGAATGAAAAAGTATTGAATTTTTCGGACAGCTCATCTTCACTCTCTGACTGACATTTTGGACCACGTTTCTGGATCCATAGTCAGGACTAATATTGCCGATGGCAGAAATGTCAGTCCCTCATGCTATGCCTGATGATCCTGGAATAGGATCCAAAAGGACAGCCAGAGAAGTTGGAGGTAGACGGTAGAGTAGTCCACAAAATTCCATACTGAATAATTACAGTGGGTGGCCATATTATTAAGGACAGTGCTCATATTTATGTAATTTCTGTATAAACCATTTTACGAGCAAAACGAATAGATTTTCATGTGGTTGTTTTATTTGATATTGCTGCTGGTATCATGATTTTCAGTTTTTGTAAGTGGCAATACTGAAAACCTGCGTCATTTTTGACTTAAGTGATGTTATCTCTCAATTGGTTAATGCTTGTTGAAAATTACCGGTGTAAGAAAGTGGTTTAAAATATTTTAAAATTATATTTTCCAAGTTTTTTCATCCGAAATAATTAAAACGTAAGTTATATTTACATTTGCATTGTATTTGCTGAATTTTACGAATGAATTTAAATTTTTTTACAATATACCGTGATCACCTCAAAATTGCTTTTTTTTAGCATGGGTAAGACTTCAAACACATCCCCAAAAAAATGTAGAGACAGGCAGACATTATTACTTCATTCTTCACATTTATAGAGAGACATAGCAACTATTTCGGATGTTTTGAAGTCTGTCGTCTACCGTATAAAAATTAAAATCGATCAAAATAAACCCCTGGAAGCAGGCCGAATGGGAAAATGTGGCAGAAAAAGGATCACCACTCATCGTACCGATAGTAAAATCAGGGATATTTGCCTCGAAAATCGTAAGAAGAGTGTTGACCGTGTGACTACGATGATGAACGACGAAGGAATGAAAGTTTCAGAAAGGACAGTCCGCAGGCGGCTAGCCGAAGAGAACTTGATTGGTCGTCGGCCTATCAAAAAACCACGCCTCACCCAAGCCATGAAGAAGAAGCGATTGTAATAGACCAAACAATATCAAAACATGATTGTTGAAGACTAGAGTTGATTAAGTATAACTTTTTTAATTATCCTGTTTGTTAATAATGAATCTTTGTGATAATTATAATATTTTAGAGGTATTATTCTCCGACGAATCGGCGTTTCAGATTTTGGTCGATAAAAGTTCATTCGTCGAACGACGCCCTGGAGAGCAGTTCCATCCAGACTGTCTTTTTGAGCGGGTTAAACACACGGTTAGTGTCATGGTGTGGTCTATTATCTCAACGAAGGGCATGGGGCGCCTATACATCGTAGAAGGGACCATGAGGCAAGACCAGTACAAGAGAGTACTAAAAACTCGCCTACTACCATAGCTCGAAGAATGGTTCCCTGGTTATGGAGAGTAAATTTTTATGCATGATTCATCACCTTTCCACAAAGCTAGGAGTGTGACTGCATTTCTGGTTGAAAAAAAATTTCTTTTTTTCCCTGGCCAAGGAACTCACCAGACATGAACCCTATAGAGAACACGTGGGAGCTCACCAAATGGACAGTCGCCAAGCAAGTGATCACCACCAAGCGACAGTTGATTGAAACACTCATCAGAAAATGGCATCACAACCCCGAACTCCAACAAAATGCTGATGTCTGTATAAAGAGTATGCCCCGACGCATAGAAGCCATAATTGCAGTAAGGGGTGGAATCACTTAATGCTGATATTATTTTTATTAGAATTCTATTAATTTACATGAACACTTATAAGAAAAATATACACTAGTTTTGCATACGAAACTTGTTGTTTTTATTATCTGATAATTTTTATGATTACCCTAGTAAATAAAAAATATATTTTAGACTTACAACCAGTTATCTGTGTGATAAATGCTGTTAAACTAGAAAAAAGTAAAATCTGAGCACTGTCCCTAATAATTTGGCCACCCACTGTAATTTAAAATACAAAAAAAATAAATTATTTCACTTATGAGTAAAAAGTTAGTTGGTCAAACCTCCTACATTTCAAGAAACTTTTACGTTTTAACCAAATTTATATTGGAATATAGCAAATTAACAAAGATAATTGCAAATACTTTGAAATGAAATAGGTTCAATGACTCTATTATATTTTTAATCTGTTAATTGAATTAAAATTTTTAATGAAATATACATATATACATTTTTTCAAAGTAATTTAAAGGCGGTCAGGCAGAGTGAGCAAATTTCACGATTTTTCTCATATTTTCTCTCGGATTTTTTATCAAATTTTTGTATAGAAATATATAATTTTAAAATTTATTCATCAGATTACTACATATATTCTAAAAACAGATATCGTGTTAAAATGATACGAAGTAAATTAAATTATTAATTAATAAATTACCAAACGTACGATATTTTAAGAATGAAGAAAATTGTTCCACTTTGTGGACCTTTTATGACTGAATGATCTCGTGAGATGTCCTTTTTTTCATTAATATTACTAAGCAAACGATTATCCTGAACTTGTAAAAATTATTGCCAAATCTGTTAGTTTGTTTACTTACGATTTATGTTTTAAAAACACTGTTTTAAAAATATTTTCTTTTTGTGTGTGTTTTTTTTAAACTTTTTTTAATATGGTGGACAACTTTTTTACTACAATAGTCATAATTATAGATATTATAATTTTAATTTAAAAACATTTTTAAAAAATCAGAATCCGTGTCGTCATTCCTGATTTTAGATATTTAATCAAGATGCAACGTATTTATGACACAATACGCAGTGCCTTGATTAAATAGCTAAAATCGAAAATTTAGAATAAGTTTTTTTTTTTGTATAAATTGTAAAATAAATATGTATATTACTTTAATTTATTTAAGAAAAAAGTTATCAATTATCTAAAAAGGCTTGAAAAAGACACATAAAAATAAAATTTTGTAAAAAAAATGTTTTTTAAAACATAAATTGTAAGTAAAAAAATCTAACAAATTTTGCAATAATTGAAATGAGCTTAAGTTATTCGTTTACTTTGTAATATTATTAAAAAAAAAAACTTCCCGAGGCTGTTCAGTCATAAAAGGCCAACAAAGTGGAGCAATTTTCTTCATTTTTAAAACATCGTAGGTTTGGTTATTTATTAAATATTTTTTTG
This sequence comes from Agrypnia vestita, assembly GCA_016648135.1. NCBI lineage: Eukaryota > Metazoa > Arthropoda > Insecta > Trichoptera > Phryganeidae > Agrypnia > Agrypnia vestita. Next base: position 169,304 of record JADDOH010023106.1, on the reverse strand, counting down.
GTGTCATTTTAATAAGATATCCCTATTTTTAATGTATGGAACCTGATTAATAAATTTTAATATGACATCTTTCCATACAAGCGCAAGAGAAGATATGAGAAAATATTGTGAAATTTTCTTAACTGTATTTTATAAGAAATAATTTATCTTTTGAAAATTTTCCTTTTAACTGGGTAGGTATTTTGCAAAGCATTCTGGATTTATTCCAGCCTTTAAAAGTCCATTCGTTCCTCGTTTATACCTTTAAATCCGGCTGGCGACCGTCAGGACGATAATGCTGTACTTTAAGGTCAATGTCTGGCAAAGGTAGCGAGACCTCGCTTCATCAGGACTCCAGGGAAGCCTCGCGGGAAATTTAAACGTCTCCACCTCCCTCGCAGGAAAGTGCAGCATCATTTTTCCGGAAAATGCAACATCATTTATCAAGCGGACGTGCCGAGGTGCACAATGGGTCGACGCACGCGCCGAAAAGCGTACTTATAAAGAATATTTTCGCTCGAGCGCCTTTCGATTTCGGGGGTTGAAAAGAATATTGATAGGATTTTATATTCGATTTGTTTATTGGACGGAGTATGAAAAATATGTTGGTTAACAATTTTCAGGAGATAATTCTCCACGGCATACGGTACAAGTTTCAGTTTCGAAATATTATTTAACATAAATATAATAAATTAACAATTTTACAGTAACTGCCACGTAGAGACGTCGGAGTTGGAGATGTGGAAATATATATATATTTTACTCTTGGCGGATGATATAGCGAGGCTGGCGCCCACACAAGAGGACCTACAAGAGTGGATAAATTCCTTCAATGAAGAGTGCACTCAAGTTGAGATGAAGATTAATACTGCCAAAACAGAGGTTATGGTCGTAGGAAGAGACCAAGAGCAGTGCTCGATCAGCATGGGACCCAGCTGAAGCAAGTCGAGAAATTCAAATACCTCGGGGTGGAATTTTCTAGCGACGGGAGGCAGGAAAGTGAAATAGATAAAAGAATCGGAACTCTAGCCTGCATTCTACTTTCTCTATATAGTGCGGTGATGAAATAATCCGAGCTTAGTGTCAAGACAAAACTGACTATTTTCAAATCTGTATACAGGCCCACCCTAAAGTATGGTCATCAAATTTAGATCCTGACGGAGAGAATGTGAGCGAGGATCCAGGCTGCCGAGATGAGTTTTCTAATGGAGGTAGCGGAGTCACACTCATGGACAGAGTGGGAAATGCCGACATAAGGCACACACTCACAACCCGCACAACCCCTACTCCTATACATAGAAAATAACACAAATGAGTTTGTTAAACGTTATTTAATAAATTCAGTACTTATGTAAAAATCATTTATTTTCACTAGCCTTCCTCTTCTAAACAATTAAACCAAGGTGAATACATAAATATGCGGACATGAATGATGATAAAGCGGGCTTGGAGGGCGAATTTTCATCCCACGTAAATAATCCTTCTGATCCGATCAATTAATACATATTAAAAGCTTAAAAAACTTATTAATAGAGATTCATAAAGACTTGGCTTAAATCGACGATAAATAACTTACTAACCTATTTTAATTATTAAAAAATTAATATTGGCTATTGAGTAAACTATCTATTTGAGTTTTTAACATTTTTCTGACAGGCTACGGAAAAATAATGTAAAATAAAAAAAGATTGTAAAGTAACTAATTAGGTACTTTAAAATTATTAAAGTTTTTTTCTGGTTAATAACTCACGTGCCTGTCGCATTATGACGTCACAGGAGTACATCCGTACTTGAATCTAGTAGGAGGTTGGTTTCTCTTTCGCGGCAGTGACTCATGACTCATTCTGAAAATGCGTATTCAATTATTCACTGATCTCATCGAATGAACATTGAATGGAAAGGATACGCATGCTTAATAGAATCCTTAATCCTAATAATTATTCATAAAGGATCTGGAATACGTAAAGGGGTGCTACCCATCCTGCAAAGATATAAATCATAAACGTTAGGGAAGGGTTTTGACGATATAATCACTATAGAAATCGCACGAACTCTTAGTAGGTATACCTACTAAATTATATATACGGGTTATCCCTGTGAAAAACATAAATTAAGAAAACACTCGCTTGATTTGTTTGATCGTGTAGACGTACGTCTTCTTCTTATTATTCTTCAGCGCTTATTCCTCTTCCTTGTAAAGATTAAAAACTTTAGTCTTCCTTAAAACTATACATTATATTTACATTATCGTACATGTATGTATCCGTGGTCAGACTTTTATATTTCTCGTCACTTGTATTATCATATCAAGCCCAAACTACGTACTAAAGTTTTCTCTTCTCGATAAAAATCAACGTTTCTCGGCAGATATTTATATTAATATTAATTGACCATGAACATTAGAGCAAGGCGTCTCGATTATTCTGAATTCGAAATATAGTGTTCTTTTAATTCGCAATGTCCTCCGGCCGTTTGGGGCGAGACGCGAGCACACCCCGCGCGAGATCTGTCGGCCGGGCCGAGCGAGTAACGACCCTGCTGGCGTGTCTCGCAGGGGTGGAATTCGGCCGCAAGTTATGGATGTCTTATATGAACTTTATCGTCCGTACCGAACAATTTGCGCGGCAAATACGAACGCGGCGATACAAATAATGGCGGGAAACGTACACAGCGCGGGGTGGGGACGGAACATTCCGGAAAATTGCTGACACGAAGGTTATGGACATAAAACGGGATTGCGCGGAATTAGCCGAAAACGGAATGCCGTAAAATAATATGTGTGTGTGTGTGTGTAGGTTCATTTTTGTCGTAAATCAAACGCACTTATTTTGATTTGCTTTTGCTTGTGTTGGCTGCTTTTTTGTGAGCGGAGCATTATGATTTTATGTTGGTTCAGCATGGGCCGTCTGTGTTACTGGAGCGTATTTTTTCATAAGGGCGACAGATTTTCAGAGATTTTTACACAACTGGGTTATGCGCCAAGCTTATGAAATGTTTCATTAAGAAACACGTGCTGAATGGTATGTCGACATGGGTATGTCTTGTAATGCGGCCCCATTTACAAAGCCCTTTTTTCGAAAGTAAATAATTATTTACAGTAAACGTACATTCTAAATTATGGTGGCTAATCATAATTAACCATCCTAATTTCGAATGTACGCCTGTCTATACATAACTCGCTGGAATTAGACTGGAATTACAACAACAACATTGATGATAAGGTTAATGAGGCTTGGGCGCCCGAGTATTATACGTCAATCAGCGCGCGGCTCAGGTTATACGCAAGGATATCATTAATTATTAATGATATCCTTGCGTTTCTATGAGTTTCCACGGGTCCACGGCTGGTATTGTAATAATTTCCATAATTAATGATACCATATATAATCACATCGAAAATATTCTTATTTACATTAAATTACAAATTTTACATATTTTTATAATATATTACAAATCTTCACACATAATACTTTCATGCCTGACTCAGCAATAAATAAAATTGCGAATAGACAAAACAAAACTTCAGAAAATTATTTTAAATATATCACACTACAAAGTGAAGCTTAGGGTCCGTTCACTTTACGAAAGACACTTGCATTAATGTGACACGTAAATTGTGTGGTGGTATTCCTTTTTTAAAGCTTCTCCATTGTCCACTTCAGTATCACACTGGCAGTCATGCGGAGCGGTCGTTTCATTGTTTAATATTTTTTATTTAAATAAACGATGACTGCAAAATCAGACTTAAATCAATTTAATATAAATTGTTATGAGGATTCGGGATCCGATACAGATGATAATAGTTTATCTTACTGATTAAAATTAATTATTAGATTTTGAAATTATTTAACTGCAATTATACCTGCTTATATATTATTTGTTTTAAACTTGCTCATAACTCATCAAAAATAACGTGCTTTTTTATATATTTCGGCCGCCGGTTAATGCTGGGATAACAGCCCTATCTAGAGTAATGTCTTGATAACGTTAGTGAAGGACATTTTTAAAAAGAGAATTGCGCTTTTTTACTCCCTTTCTTTTAACACGTGGCGACTGATTGCTTGCTTTGTCTGTGTGTGTTTGTGTGTCTGACGAAAACACTTTGGATCGATTTTTAAACCTTTTCCCGTGATCCAATCGAGCTGAAACTCTGCAAGCAGACTCGTGGCAACGATCAAGAAGATCTTTTAAATTTTCGTTAAAAAAATTAAAAATTATAGTATTATTTTGGATTTTTAATGGTTTTTTCATACAACTCAGTAAGTTGTATGAAAATAATCCGACGCATCTGGTAGACACGAAACCCGAAAATGAGAAGGGGAGTATTGTAAAAACTTTATTTTTATGGGTTAGTTTTTTTGCTTCTTATACCTGATTATTATATTATATCACATTATTATTTAAGCATTCTGGGAGCGTTGGTGACGGACATTGTTACGTAGACAATTATATATTTTGATTAATGATTAATACCAATGAAATATGTGATATAGTAGGTAGGTAATGGATACACTAATTAGTTTTAATTTTCAATAAACTGAAATATTAAAAAAAAAAACAATTAAGGTTATTTTATTTAAAAAGCATATAGGTAGTCAATTTTTTCACTTTATTTAATAACAATTTTGAAATCATATTAATTTTTTGTAAACGCACTGTTACCGACAGTAATGCAAGTGGCTTTCCTAAAGTGAATGGACTTCTACTATTTACTAGATTATATTAGGTTCTTACTCTTTTCAAAATACGCTAATCGCTTGTGCTATGAAAAAGAAGACTAACGTGCTGGTGTCCTGGAATTGGGCTCTAACGACCGACCACCAGATCACTATAGGTCGACCACAATCAAAAGACCATTCCTTAGCTTTGTCCGGTAAGAAGAAAGCGGAGGAAAGTTGCCTGGAAAGCCCGTATTACAAGCCTCCATATGATATTCCTTACTAGGAAAACTTCTTTTGTGTTCATTTTTTTGCGCACATTCTTTTGAATGCGGTCTAGCTATAGGCGTATATATGACTACTATATCAACAAGCTACATAAATGCTAGTTTTATAAATAGTATTGTGATCACTACTTATTATTTTTAAATAACTTCATCCTGTATTTTGTACATTTTTCTTTACCATTACTATTATATGACATAGTTCAAAAAATCAAAAACACAGATTAATTTACTTACTACTTATGAAAATAATTAATTACCTCACTTCATTATATTTTGTAAGCAAGCATTAATTTTCAGAATGTTTTCATAATTCATTCTATTACGTTCAATTACAAAAACATTTTCAAATCTCATTAAAATTCAATTGCCATATTTAATAGAGTGTCACAGTCAGTCACGCCGCATTTTCGTTAAAATTTCACATTATTTAGTGTGAAACATTTTTTCTACTTCATTCACAATCCGCCTAATACTGCTTGGGATAGATCTCACCCGCCGTAAGCCGAGCCGTAATAAACGCAGCCTGCAAAATTACTTCTGCGTCATATAAAAGGAAACGAGTTAAGTTCGGACCCCGAGTCATTAGGGCGGATTGAAAGTTAATCCAGGCCTGCTGGGGTTGGGCGAATTCATCACGTATCTATTGTTTGATGACTTTCTTATGGTAATACGTGCCTTGTCCGAAGCGAAGGGGTGATCTGCAGCATAGAACATGTAGAGGTTCGGAAGGGATGAAGATGATGCGCTCAGTTCCACATCCAATCAATGACCAGATCGGACGGAGGACCATAGAGGACTATACTGATACACCATTATCCTTATCAGTCTCCCCTTTAACCCTTTATCGGTCTCCGGCTAATATAATACCCCACTGCATTGAGATCGAAATCATTTTATGTGTGGGGTATATTTCTTCGTCTAAACGTAGCTGTGGATTGCAGAGGACGTTAGTAAGGGACGTCAAAGTATGCGTCTATATTACGTCTATACGCTTCTGACAAAAGGTTTTTAATCTTCTGAATACTCTTTTTTTTTCAATTTTGTGAATCCTATTATCGTAATAAATTACATAACAAATTCCTGAAAAAAATAAAATAGTGAATAATAATATCATCCCCTTACTGTTTTCTGTAGTGTAAAAAAGTATCGTTGAAAAGTGACTATGAAGTGCTATATTATTTTAATTGTTTGTTGACGCATTTTCACATCCACCAACGAGCTGTAATCGTGATAATTATATTAAAAATGATAGGCTCTCAAAGTGGAATTACATGATGTCTAAAATCTTGTGTGATTGTAGTCTTTCAATGGTTAAATCATATATTATTTCCATCTGCTTTGGTATATAATTGATGTATTAACTAATTATGATAAAACGATGATCGTTACATTACTTACACAAAATAGTTCTAAATGCTAATTGATTTTCCATTAAATTTCAATAAATAGTTTTAAATGCTAATTGATTTTCCATTAAATAAATTTCGGGATATCCATTAACATGGTAATGTTATCAAAACATTTATTTATATGATAAAAAGTAACAAAATGTTGTATAAAAAATACTTGTGATTGTATATATTTCATTACATACACTTATTTTTTTGGTTAATATGACTCATTTCTATTATATTCCAACATAAAATATATTTTCATATAAGCGGCATTTTTTAAATTCTCACAAATCTGCGAGCAAAATACCTTGTTGTAATTTAAAGAACGGTCCGAAATAAAGTTGGCTTACGTTAATTCCTCTTGTATCTTACCTCTTATTCGTTGGCTTTGCTCAACTCCCTCCTTATCTTATAAACCTAATATGGATCTGTTAACTTCGCGAGGGACTGTAAAGTAACAAGAACGGTGTCCCTGAATCATATGGGGTTGACAACGCGGGGTAACTTGGAGGAATCACCCCCGAGGGACGCTCAAGCTTTGGATACTCTTCGCGAGAGGGTTTCCACAGTCCGGACACGTCTGACCTTGACAGTTTCGGGGGGACGGATTCCGGAGACACTCTGCGCTTCCACTAGATTATTACATTGAAAAGGTTTTGCCGCGTGGTTTCTGGTACATGGGGTTCTGTGAGTGTTGATTTTGAAACGTGTTAGTTTTTGATGATCCTGACTATGTTATATGTTTTACTTATGAGAAAAAAACTGACTTTAAGTTATTACACTAGTTTCCAACCAATTTCAACTTCTTTTCCAGCCAAAACGCTGTGTTAATCCTTGAAACTGCCAGCCATTATTGTGCCGATAATCACGTCTCTGCAACGTAGAAAAGTGAGCATTCATCACATTCGAGTAGTTAAAATTTCTAACCCAGATTTCGTCAAACGTAAAATGTGATAGATATATTTATATAATATGTATAACGTTTCGGACAGATAGCACTGGCCATTTTCAAAGGGATTGTATTGTAACCCGTGTATTGTAGTCTTTCTCAAGACTACGATACGCGGGTTATCCTAGAAAATAATCCTTCATATATATATATTGAGTCAATTTTTCCGACAGCCAGTTTTTATATACAAAATAGATTTAAACTAACTTTTTAATGTAAAAGCTACAATAGAAGACATCAGAATATTCAAAACAATTACTAAGTATGGATTATTCTTGTATTTTTTATTACCCCACTGACAAAAATTTTCTTAAAAAATCTGTTTTATATTTTAATTAATCAGTTTTATGATTTTAACAGTTTAAGAACTTTGTACATTTTTCATAAACGTATACAAATGCATATCTTTTTTTCTCCGGAAGTTAGCTTCTCGGGCAATCAGCTGATATACCTACTGTTGGCTGGCGGTGGTATACGGCATATAATAAAAATGATTTATTATCTGACACCGCGTGTGGCGGTCTTCGCGACCAAATTGAGATTTTTTGTAACAAAAACACGCTTCGATCGAAATAAAAGGACTGTGAGAACACAGTGAAAATATAAATATGTCTAAATAATGTATTTACAAACACATCCAACGCCGTCTGTCATTAATCTGAGAATAACGCCCCAGAGCATCTTAATTCCTTGTTAATTCCTCTGTTGGGGGAATTATCCCGGGTTAATCCGCTAACGAGATTTTTACAGGGATAACAATTATGCCGAATATATTCTGAACTAAGTCACCCCTCATTTTTAATTCAAGTGACGGTATTTTTTTCATTTTTTTTAATGGCGAAAAAAATGGATCTTGTGTATTCGTATTACCTTTGTATTCATATTTGAATATAATGCCCTCATGTCTCTACAAGCAATTGCTAAGAAGACTGACTAATTTTAGACTTCCGTTTAGACTGTTTAGTGTCAGTTCGTAACTACAAAACACTTTGTTTTTTTACACGGTATCAAAATATTTTTTTTGTACGGAATCGTTAAAAAAAAATTATACCTACTACAATAATTGACAAGTTACAGCAAGGAAAATGTTTTCTTATATTTGATACCTAAAATGAATTTTAAAATAAAAATACTCAATTCCAAAATCTTCGAACCTTTTTAAATTTAAAATGAATTAATTTTAAGCAATCGATATTACGTATTATCTTAATTTTTTTTAACAACTAATTTAGCATCACATCGTTTCTCCATAGGGTATGGACCACCGCGCTCTTCTGTCTACTCTCGGCTCATGAACCTTCGTCTTCTGGTGGCCTCGTCTCATCTCAAATATTTTCTTTACTATTCTCTTAGTGATCCCTTCACAATTTATAACTTTCTCACATACTCGCACGAGCTACCGAAACAAGCATAGCAAACTATTTTAAAACTCCAATCATCTCATTATTTATCAACTTAACATTTTCAAAAATCCATCAAAAGTGCTGCATTAAGTCAATTCCTTGATTATCCATACATCAGGATAACGGAAAACATCCTTTCAGAATATAATATACTGTGAACACGGTGAACACGAGGATGTGCGGCCGTCATTGGCAATAATAATTACGTATTGTTACAAAACACAGAAGCCCTGTGTTGAAGAGAGGCTGATTCTGTACCGATCTGAACCCCTCAGGACTCTCACCGTATCAGGGACAGCACACCCTTAACTTGTCTCTTATACAAGTAAACATGTACGTATCCACAGCCCAAAGATGTGGTTCGCACGTCTAGTTTATTTTAATTTGGATTTTTTTCAATTTACAAATGAATATGATTAGGATAAAAACATGAATAATGCTAAATAGTCCATGCGCCAAAGGTACTTGAATATGCAAAGTATGAGGACCGCAATCTGACAATTGATTCAAGTTCAGAAAGGCCTATAGATTTGTATATTTTTAATGTTGCCAGAAACCCTGTTGGTCCAATTTTTTTATACCCTCTCTCTCTACGCAGCAAGTAAATCGATTGAGTACACAATATTATTTATTTTAATAATTATTTTAATGTCATTAGTTGTGTTTTTTTTAATAATTAAAGATTATAATATGTTGTCAAATAAAACTAAACCAGAAATTATTAATAAAAAAATCATAAATTGTTGTTAAAAATATTATTTAATGAGAAAAAGCAATTTTAACGATACAAAAGAAATGCAAATAATCGATTCCTCATATTTTTCTAATCATTTTTATACACTTGCACACCGAAAATGAAGTCAATTTAGATTTTTTACAATTATAAGCCGTCGTTCGACAATCTGCCGCGCATTTACGGGGCTGAAGTTGGGAAAGGTTGCTTTGTCATTGTTTGTCGCGGGTACGGGATACCATTTCTCTCTTCATATCCAAATAAATTACAATCAATTGTTTGAAGCTGAGTTTCATCGTCATTTTTCCACAAATAGGTTTGTACCGTAGCTTTTAATAAATGTAAATGCAAAGCATCAGATTAGGACGTGATTCTCTTTAAATTTTAATCAAGTCCATTTTTTGTGAAATTAACTTGAATCTGAGTTCATCAGCAATTAATTGTTTTTTTTTTGAAAAGAGAAAGGTAGATATTTCTCATCAAATAAGAATAATTTATAATTTATTTATTAATAATTTTTATTTTTATTTTATTTGACAACCTACCTATTATTAACTACTATAACTTATTTGACAACCTTTTAATTATTAAAAAACCCAACTTATGACACTAAAATAATCATTAAAATTGCTCAATAGCGTGTACTCAATCGATTTACTTGCTGCGTAGAGGGAGAGAGTATATAAAAAAATTGGACCAGCAGGGTTTCTGGCAACATTCAAAATATTAATCTATAGGCTTTTCTGACCTTGAATCAATTGTCAGAATGAGGTCCTCATATTTCGCGTAGTCAAGTCCACCCAGCTGCCGGTTTATAAGTCATTTGGGAGATAATTTGGAAGATATAATTTCAAAGAATACCCACAAAAGCCGGAGAATTGTTTTATATTTTAAAAAGTGTTGGGTTAGTTTCAGGGTGCATTTTGATAATATTTGTTTCTAATATACCAAGCATGAGAATCAAACATACATAAAATCCTCTTAAATCAGCCCTCGGCTTATTTTCTTTTGTTGACATTGCTTGCTATGGCGTCAAAGTTACTTGGTCTTAAGCAAATTTAGTTTAACGAAAGAAAAATTCACTTGTGCGTCATCAAGAAGGTAAGAATAAATATATTTACATATTTTTAATATTTACTGCAATAAATATCATTAAGTTATTGTATTATTTATTGCAAGTTACTGTGGTTCATCATTTTTAATCAAATTTGTAATTACATTTATTTTTAACCATTCGAACTTATTTATTAAAACCAACCAATTTCATAAAATGTAAAGTTTTTATGTTTTGTTTTTAACATATAAATAATATTTCTAACATCTGACTGAATATGAAACATTGTAAAATTTAGAAAATCTAAACTCAAAATTTAAATCGTAATTGAGAGATCAATTTAGCTGTAGTATTATGTATTTATATATATCTAGATATAGATATATATATAATATATTATAATATATATCTATTATATATAGGTATATATATTATATATATACACATATATATATATATATATATAATAGTAAAATTTGAAAAGATTGTTACATAAATAACAGTTAAACTTTAATATGGTTGCGCACGGGTGTGAAATCGTCCGTTAAAACTCAGCTCATCACTTTGTCCCAAAAACCCGAGTAAATTATTTATTCAATTGCACGAGCCGGGTTTTAGCGTCGACAAAGTTTGAGCTTCGCGGAAATGGAGGCTGCATCGCTACATGGAAAAGCTTTAAAATGGCAGCGAGAGAGAAAAAACTTCTTATAAGGCAGTTTGTCTTCATTGGCTGTGGGCTTCTAAAAGGGATGCAGTACGATGGCGAAACGGCCAATAAAGTTCCGTGCAATGGATGTGTATTTTGCATTGTCGGAAGTACGTTTTGTTTTCATTACGAATGCCGATCTGAGCTACATGCTTATAATGTTAGGTCAATAGTTAGATACACTCATCTGTAAGTGGGCATAACTGAGATATGAGTGAGACATACAAAACTACTTCAATAAATTAGACTTACCTTATAATCTTAACATATGTATGTAAGGTTTCCATTTTGTATCATATTTTATCTTTTTCTATAGATTAAAATAAGCAAAATAGTTGACGCCAAAAACATTTTTGGGAGACAGCTCAATATGTAGGTATATCATCGTTCGAGGGAGGCCTATACTATGTATAAGGTGGAGGCAAAATAGCTAACGAAGAAATACAGCCCATTTAATCAATGTTTTACTTAAAACTGCAATTCCCGTCTACTTAAACATGTTTTCCACCCAGGATCTCTTTAAGCTTTGAAAAGAAGAAGTAAAATTACCGAAGTCTCTCAGGACAGGATCTGGCTGTGTAGCCGTCATATAATATCATTCATCAATATCCGAAATAACGTCATACGAAGATATTGCTCATACTATAGGTAAAATCATTGACAAGTCGCGAGTGCATGCAAGAAATTGAAAAAAATAGATTGTTTTGTCTGCATCCTCAATCTATACGTATAAAACTCAATTCGTCATACAAATCTACACCGTTTGATAGATGGAATAAAATTGTGCATACCCATCTTTTGGACTGTGCAGAAAATATAATCTAAACTTCCATATATATTCCCCATACATGAGTCTTCCTCCCCTTTAAATAATTTTGCATCAAAATAATATATTCTAAATCAGACTGAAAGCCATCAACATTTTTTGCATAGTCATGTTATAGGATCCTGCGAAAAGAGTGTACATCACCATCCCCGCATCCCCCGATTACTACCCCACCCCCTTCCCATAAAATAAATATAATCTTCTTTAAATTTAATTGCACCTGATCCATTACAAATTGTTGATCCGTAGGATAATCCATAAAACAATACTATTCCTTCTTCCCCAACAATCCTGCCCCATACCTCCCATTAATTATGTATAGTTATGTCATTCAATAATTTTTGTTGCATAGTTAAATATTGTTTACCGCGAAGTCAATAACTCTAATAAATATATAAACTCATATATTTAAGTATAACATTGAATGTATGTCTGTCCGTCTGTACTCAAACAAAACATTATTTACCCTTTGTCAAGGATATCTTGTAGCCATAATGGGCACAGTTACAGTTAGTGAGATATTAATATTCAATAAGTTCGCCTGATTTTACAAATGCTGAGACTGCATTTAAGTGCTTTAAACGCTTCACGTTAATTTTTTCCCATGTTTTCCTTGACGCAGAAAGTGAACATGAAACATTTTCTATATTTTGCAAAAATTTCTACCTCCTTTTTGTAATTATTTATCTTTGTTTATTAAAGTTTTTTGCCTTTAAGAAATGTTTACATGGACAATTTTATATAATTAATTTTTTTCTTTATACCTATTAGCTTCTTGATTATTACATTATCTATCATTTGGTTGTATTCTAAAAATAAAATAAATCCTACACATGTATAATCATACCAAAATATTCATGCCTTTTACAATACTGAAGAAAATATAGTCACTCCACAACTGCCTGGATCAAAGATTTATATACTTTGGAAAAAAATGCCACCCCTCTCTCACACGAACTTATTTTTAACTAAATCTGTAATTCAAGTAATGCCGGGTATGGACTGCTTGTTAGTAATAAGATTATATTTTTGATCGGTGTCAGTTTAACACAAAAATACACAAATTATTTATTTTAAAATTACTTCTCACCGCTTCTCCGCCGAAATTCAAGGACAATATCACATTACTGTTTTCCCCACCGCATCCCAGCATAGTGAGGTATGAGTATTGTCCCCGTATGAGGAGGAAGAAGCTGATACTTCTACTGCAGTATCAATAAAATACCAAAAATGACCCATTTTACTCAATGGCACATAGTCGATAAAACTGACATTTGTGAAATTCAATTGTTGGTATATCTTGCGAGTAGAGAAGATAACATTATGTTATATGTTACCAATTTTGATGATTGCAATAGTGTGGTAGTTAGTTAACTAGTTAAGTATTTTACGATAATTAATATGCACAAACAACCACGCAATATGTACCTAGGTAAATCTTTATTAACTAGGGGAAAGCCATAATGACAGGAAAAGAACAGAATACGTGGTAATTACCTACCCTCTAGCATCTAGTTCAATGGAAATTAGGCAGAGTATGATAATTTCATTTGATTCATTTAAAATAATATATCATTTCATATATCAGTCATGTGAAAAAGTACCAGGCGATTTAAAAATTATTTTACACGAATAATGCATGCAATATGGCTCACGTTATAGACATATAGAATAATTATTGTTATAGTTATTTAATTTACGTATTTGTAGTTATATAATGTTCGCATTTTATGTAAAAAATATATAATTGATAAAAATGTACTTTGTTTTCACCACTTATATTTTGAAATGTGTTGTTAAGTGGTGAAAACAAAGTAATTTACTTATATTGTTGATGTCACGACAAAATCATTTTGCTCTTTTTGAAGAAGTAAAAAAACGTATTTTCTTACTCTATTAGTCATTTAAAGTCTTTTGATATTCTTTGAAAAATGTATTTAAGCTGTTTTCAGTCTGCATTCACCTTTTAGCATCAAAACTCTTTCGGCTTAACTAACTTTTCCTATGTACTTTTTACTTCCTTTTCCAGCATATCAAATGCTTCCAGCCGGTTGGATTGTCAATGTTTTTGATATTTATTTTTAAATAGGTAAATCTCTTATAATACAAAGAAAAAATTTGTCTATCGAAAAATGTATTTACCTCCAAGATTCGGAACTTTGGAATGACGATAGACTGCAATTCTATAATTTGGATGTTGAATTAAATAAAGGTTACAATTGTGTAATGAATGTACCTCCGAAAAATTGTTGGACCTATACAGGAGAATGGGCAATGAAACGCCAGATTGAACCATGAACCGTAAGTTTTTAGATATCGTGGTTTGATAGCAATCGCTCGACCGCGCATCACCAGACACGTCAAAAGAATTCCTCCTCCAACGTACCCACATATGGTTCTGTATAAACACGGGGAAGACCTCGAAGAAGATGCGGTAATAATGTTGAGAATCTTGTTGTACACGAGGACTTCCAGTGATCACCACAATACATTTTTTTACGCTTCAACAGGCTTAGAGGCCCAATTACAGAAACGAAATCCATCACAAAACACGCAGGCTTAAATAAATCTCTTAGATTAAATTTTGACCCCGCCGGGAATCGTACCCAGAACCCTCGGTGTGAGAAGCCAGGATCATGCCCACTGCGCTACGAGGTACACCAGTGGTGGAAATCACCGTAAAAATTCTCAGCGGAAAGTAATGTCATGATGGTGATTTTGTAATGTATTGTAATGAAATGGTGAATCTTTATTCTTCGATAAATAGTTTACTTCTGTGTATATTTTGAAGTTTAATTTGTTTTAATTATCGAGGAATTTTGTGTTAAAACCGCAACTTTGAAAAAAATGTAATTGCATTAAAAATTAACATAAATTAATTTTTCTTTAATAACTGCCCCTCCTTCGGATTAATTTCATTTTGTGCAATTGAACCCGAAAATCCACCCCATCGGCAGTTTCCTTGCGGTGGCGAGGGGAGGGAGGGGGGCAGCGGACGCGCAACAGTAGATTCCGCTGTTAGTTGTACAATATTTATGGGACCATCGCTTTGGTTTTTGGACGAATTCCCACCGCTCAACGGGCCTGTGAATAAATTATACTTGTCGTTGGTAATTTATCGAATTTAGTAATGTTCGCCCGAATGAACTGGATATTCGACTCAACCCCAAACCGTACCTTCAGGATTTCACACTACTTTGGACGTGAATTTACTGATATTATGGATCCAATTTTGTTCTTCGGTCAGAAATCAAAGATAAAAGTAGAGATTTTAAACAATATTCATAATCCAGCAAACTATCTGGCGTGTCTGGCGTTCCGGGTGGGGATTCTGATTTAGTCATTTTAATGCACAAATTAAAAGAATATAAAGTTCTTGTATCCTAATAAATCTGTTGTAAACGATCTTTAATAATACCCAACAAATTTCTAGTACCATCCTAATACATGGAAATGAAGCCTGAAGCTCTTAAAAGAGAAACGGAAGTAGAAATCATTTTCCTTGGAAATACACATACCTACTTTTATCTTTTGTTCACGTTCCAATACTAATAATTCATTGTTTATATTCTCATTTCATTGGGTTGGGTTTCATTTGTTTGCCTTAAATTTATTTTTTGTTTTTTTACTTGATTTAGTAAAATTAATAAAACGTAGGAATTTGTTTTCTAAATGTAATTTTATATGCTAATTAGAACCCAACAAGTAGTGACGGACGGTATAGATATATTATTTGTGTTAGAAATTTCTAATACAAATAATATTAATAATAATAAACCAGAAATCACGATGAAAACACCGAAGCAATTAGAAAATCCAACCTTCTCAACTTTGTATAATGACGATAATAAAGTAAATATACGGATTACTAGAAGCCGAGCAAAACACATTAACGGCGTCACTGGAGAAACCCACTCCTCCACAAACACCTGACGCAGAATTTTTCAAACTTTCACTTGACGGTGAGCTCCGGACCCAAACGGTTGTACGCTTTTTGGAGAAGCAGCTCATCGACAAGGCGCCCTGAAGATGAACAGTGAGATCTGTTCGAAACGTCGGCAGACGACTGGTCCTGACGACCAGAATTTGACGCGGGTTACCCCCAAAGTAGTTAGAACTAACACATATTGTACCCGTGAAAGCCTTCGATTTAACATATAATATATATATTATATATATATATAGATATATATATATATATATATATATTTATATGTTTAAATAGAAGTTTTCGCGAAGGGGTATATGCATTATGAAAAGGTTATTTTTCGGTAACTTCGCGGATTTGTAAAAATATTTTATTTTTGTGCTATATTTCGGTTACACTGGGATAACCATTCTTAAGCTGGTCTCTGCGACAGAGGGTGTCTCCGCTGGTCAGAGAGACAACTCAGTTATCTCTCAACTGTCAGAGAGACCAGATTGTTTTTTAGTGTTTTTTTTTACTTTTACCTAGTCTATTTTTCAGTAAGCTTTTTCAGTTCTTAAGACTTCCACTCACCTACTCATATATTACACACTATTTCCGTTCCTTCTTCTTTGACAGCATGGCGTTTTCTTTTTAATAGAACAGAAACTGAAGGGATACATTTGAGTCGCATTTTCGAGAGTTTTGGGTCAAACAAGTTCCCACCACCTAACATTGAATGATTTAAACAAAGTTTGTATTTAATTATACAATACAATGTGTTGCTCTATGGGCGATATTAGAAGCGTTAGCGAGATTGCACAGTGGAACATCGATCCATGTTCGGGCACAAGCTCAGCAGAAGTAGAAAGTTCTGGGTGACAAAGTACATATCACATATTTGCGTAAATATTTTATATATAATACAAAATGTCGTTATGTGTGTCAAGCGTAAGAAAATTTGAAAGTAAACTAAACATTTTATTAAAGAGAAGGGTTAATTTCTGGAAGATATGTGACATTTTTTCTGAAGGTTCATTCATCAAATAGAAACGAATAGTCATAAACTTGATATGTGGAATATTGTAATGCTTCTAGTTCACAATACTTTTCTTAGATACCATCCTATGTACATCCTTTACTATCATCCTAAGACGACTTTTAAACCGTTGTATAACCATGATATGTAAGTGGAAACATGTTTATGTTTAGAATGAAATATTTTAATAGTCAACATTATCATGATTTCCCCGTAACTTGATATTAGAAAGTCAAGGTAAAAGTAGTTAAATACGTCCGTGTACGCGGAAAATTAGATATTATTTCTGGAAATAAATGCAAATTTTCGAGGGATAATCACAAAAAATACACGAATTGGGATACTTTTCTAGTAGTTTTATACTAGAACAATGGTCACTTAGCAGCCCTACGTAAAATTAACTTACCAGACTGCCGTGGCGAAATTGGATAACGCGCCATCCCCGGATATAGAATGAATGTCCGTTGTTTCGAATACCGGTAGCAGTCAAAATATTTTTTCGTTAATTTGATTTTTCTGTGTGTCTTTTCTAATTGATTAATAAAAATTCGTTTAAAATTAACAGAACTTCGTTCTGAAATCGCAACTTCACAATAATAATGTAATTTCTGTAACATCATACTTATTAATACAGTACCAACCTCTCGGAAAATGGGTTGGTACTATCTGACTGCCAACTATATCATCGCGCGCGCTCAGTGGTCATATAAAATAACGCGCACTTCCTCGGCATCTTTTTTTTTACGCATTTCCGTCCATTTTCACGAAATCACTCCCACAGATTGCAGGAAAGCGAGAGGGGAGGAAAGATGTTACACATCAAAATTCTTATATTATACTATAACAAGGGTTAAAAAATATTTAAGTAATCAAATTATACCGGAATGCACAAAAAAAAATTATATTAAAAATCAAAGAATCGTGAGAAAATATTATTATTTATTTTTAAATTCTATTTAACAATACACCTAAGTTTAATATCATTGAATTCATTAATAACACAATGCCTTTTTTCCGTATATCTTTCCGTTTAACCGCCCAGATAAAATATGTATTTATGAAGTTCGAAAATATTCTTCGAATTGCAGCTTTATGGATAGCTTAGGATAAAAAATAATTTATGTTTCAGATATAAATTTAAATAATTGAAGACCAACGAAATGTATTGTTTTCTTATTGTAACATTCGCATCGCGGTTACTCTTCTCTGCGTTGAAACAACTCTGAAAAATTAATTTTATTGCTGCTGTTTCGGAGGCTTTCCTCTGGGAGTCATAGAGCGAAACAGACATGTTCACTTTAGATATTTATATTTATCATAAACTTTATTTTAACATCTGATAATCTAGTGTACCTACTGGATAAGAGCAGATCACATTATAAACACATCCCAATTATAATAATTTCGTTGTTTGTCTGTCCGTCCGTCTGTTTGTATGTCCGTAACTTCTTTATAGTATTTTTTTTTGAGATTTATTTTACAAAATTTATATTTTTTTTCGAGAATTTTTTTCTTTTTAATAAAATAAACAAATATTTATTCCTTGGGAACCGTCATGTAAAAGTACCGTCCTTTTTGACATGTTACAGCTAGTATATATTACTATATCTCTAAAGTTACTATCACACCTACATAAACGAACAAATATATTTTGTATACATATATTCCATCTTGGTCTGTTCTATTTATACTTAACTGAGAGCATTAAATGTCATTATAACATCTGATAATTCTCTGCACTTCACAACTTAAAAAAATGTTTATTCTACTACAAAAAAGCATTACATTATAAAAATTTACATTATGTAAACAAAAAATCAATACCATGTCACTAGAGTTACTATCACATAAAGGCTAACATATATTGAATATATATACATTTGTGATGATACACACTTGTTGATACTCATAGATATATTATTTAACCTTAAAGTCATTTTCATGTTTGTTTTACAGATGGTATAATTAATATTAAATAAGAAATTAGACGTACAGATCGATTATTTTAAATATATCATTTAAATCGTACATATCTCTAGAAAACTAAACTTTTGCCTCTTCCTATTCAAATACTCACACGACAGTATAATAATTATGTACAGTTTATACATTAATAATAAATAAGTACTTTAAAACTTTACAAAATTTTGAAACACATTAAATTTAAACGATTAAATTCACTTATTTAAATAGTAAAATATTTGAAAAATAAATTGCTACAGAGCCTTGTAAAGGATTTTTCAAAGAGTATAAATTTCATTAAAGTGACACAAAATACATATTAGTTAAATTCTTGGAGACATTGTACAGAGCAGTCTATAATTATAAATAAAGAGACTCCGTCTTCAGAAATTACGGCACACTAAATTCACGAAAATCGTAATTTGATCAAATACGAAAAAAGTAGGCCGACTTGGAGTAGGAATTGATCGTGTAAAATGCTTTCATCAAAGACTGCCGGGAATTGGAATTACAATGAAATATTCCATCCGCACAGAGGGGAGTGGGCTCATTGTCGCAATTTCGGATGTCCCGAGTTGACAGGGGTGCCAATACTAAAAGTAACATCCGGAAGAATCTTAAAATGTCTGTAGGTAATGCTAGATTGTCACAAATCGTGATAAGAACACGAGGAAACAATGTGTGCAAATTGTAAATCTTGTAACATTTTAGCGTAAAACATACAGAAGTATTTCCCCGAGTCTCGGTAAGACGATACGTACGGATTCTCGAAGCTAATTAAATCAAGCCAAGAATTGAATTTCATATTACGCTGCGCAAATACTCCTACATCAACGAAAAATGTATTGTTAGATAGGGGAAAGATATCACTTCCTAAAGCATTTTAAATCGAATGCATTTTTTATGTGGCCGACTTTAGCGCTGTCGGTATGGCGTCGCGATACGATTGTAGGCCGATTGTCTCACATTTTTCTTGACGTAGATTTCAACTCACACTGTCCAAGATTTAACCCAATTCACACTCAACAACAATAATTAAACAAATCTATCTGCGATACTCTCGTTTCCTCATACCGCCATAGACATAGTTCTCTTTAGAGTTAAAAGTGCGCAGAACACTGCTTACTATGCTTCTATGATTTTTTTTAATGTCGTTTTGATGTACTAACATTGGCCATAATAAAATTTATAAAATATAACAATACCCAAAAAAGCTCTACCGTGGACAGGCCTATCTGGCCAGACCATTGCCTCTCCTTACCATGGCGATATCTTTTTCAGTTGCCCTGATCAAACTTTCCCCGCATGACGAGATGCAGAATAGGATAGGTGAACTTTTCGGTTATTAGATGTTTTAACTTAACTTAACCCAACATTATTTTCCAAAATATTTTCTATTCTCTCGCACCTACTCGTAATCCTTCTCGTGATCATCCAGCTGATTTAGATCATTCTGTTGTAGATCCTTATCTTAAATTCTTCAAGTTGTTTTTATTCCATAAAATTCAAGAAAACACACATTAATTTTTTTTTTATATATACATGTATATATATGTTAGTATAAATTTCTTTGGGGGTAACCCGCGTCAAAATCTGGTCGTCCTCAGAAGGACCATTCGTCAACCGACGTTTCGCCTGAATCACAACAGGCATCTTCAGGGTGCCTTGTTAATAAATTTCTGTCACGAAAGGCAGTGCGAGCACTTTTGTTCGTATCGAAAACTTACCACCAAGTAAGGTCTGGTCAATCAAAATCTAAATTTGGGTACTTCGGTCATTATTAGCCTTAATGGTTTTTGGGAATTTCGTATTGGATATTGGGTATTCCCGGCCGTTGTTGGCCTTAATGGCATTTGTCTGGCTCCTTGTGATGCGCTTTGTACTCGATGTTGCTTCTATTGTGTCGATATTTATCTGTTCGGTGGTTGTATTCAATTGGTTTTTGCGCGTTAATATGTTATTTTAACTATGAAATCTACTGTTGAATAAAATGCTTTTCCATGCCGGTGGGAGACGTATACCATCATCTCTATTGTTGATTATATTTATTCTTTTATATATCTCTATAGCTTCTCTAAATATCCTTACTGTTTCATTTTGGACGTAATTTATTTGTATTTATTTATTATGTACCCAACGTATCGGACAGATAGCACTGGCCATTTTCAAAGGGATTTTTCGCCTTGTATATCGAGTTCTGTTTTGAATTGATGGCAAGCACACCCGTTCACTCCAGAAGTCGAGATTATTTTTTAGGATAACCCGTGTATTGTGGTTTTGAGAAAGACTGTTATTATTCACCCAAAGTTTCGGATTGATGGCATTGTCCATTGTAAAAGGGATTTTCACCTGGTATTTTGTTCTGTTTTGTTCAGTTTTGAATTGGTGGCGACCACATCCGCTTACTCCAGAAGTCGAGATCCAACATGGATCATAATACATTTTATTTTAACTTCTACTCACTGCTCCAGATAAATTACTTTAGACTGTATGGAAACCTTTAGGATCTTGGAATGGTCACAGCTTGTTGAGACAACCTTATGGAACCTAAATTGTTATCTGACTAAACAAGCTACCCAGCGGATGAAGCAACTCCAAGCGAGTAACGGTCGTTGAGATTGAATTTAAAAAGTTGGTTTTTAATGTCTTTACTCAGATTTGAGAACCGACCAGAGGTGGCAAATGAAAGTGGGCTGAATTTGGCATCCCTAACCGATGCCGCGTTTCCTGAAAAGGCAAGAAAATGGCATTTGTGAAATCCTCTCCATCATTACGGCTTATCAAAGCCCCCATCACAATTGTCGTGTTGATGATTATTTTAAAATACCCGTCCCCCGGGAAGGAAATCAAGCGGTGGAAAGTGGGGCAGTTGGAAAATAATATTTACATTCATAATAATGGTTGCCTCAGTATTATTACGAATGTCTCTTACTTAAAACTTCCATAGAGGTGGAGCTTTCATTTGAAATAGCGAATTTTACGGTTTTCCAAACACGCGGCATTTGCATATTTCGTTTCAATATTATTCAATTATAAATTGTAATAAAGGCCGCTCTTACTGCGGGATGTTAACGTGTACTTCGGCGTTGATGTTTCTGCGAAAATAAACATTAACTGCGTATGTCTGAATCCTCGCCGAGGTTTGACGTTCATTTATCCTACACAACTAATGTCTTTCAAATTCTGGAATTCATTCAAAAACATTTCAGAATTCTACGAGTATATACCAATGTAAAGCCTTAAATCCAAAGATACACAATATAATTAATTCATCTTTGACAATTTATTTATTTTACCTTAATTTTGACGATATAAGGCGTGAGTTGTACGTTTACATATTTCAGGAAAGAAAAAACTAAATAAAATATTTATGTGATATTGAATTTCAAATAATTTTATAATAATTACGATATAAATATTACTAGATACATATTTTCATGCTACTGGTACAAAATCGTGCAGTTTATACCTAATAAATATTTATAGTATCTCCGGGTTTCTATCTAAATTGGCATTTACTTGATTGACAGATTAGCACATTTTTAAAGTTTATCTTTCTTATGTACGAACACTTCCTGGATCTGTGCAGCTTATAAAATCATTTATTATACTGACATCTCCTCCTTTCTATGCCCGCGCCTCCTTTCATTCCTCCAAAGCCTTCCGATTTTTCCGCGTCCGCATTAAGACATGTCCGCCATTTTACGGGAGGGGGGAGTTGAGGGATGATCTTGTACCAGAGACACCTGAAATGGGGCAGGACGAGACATGGAGGAGGGGGGGGGGGGCAGGGACTAGGTCTAATCCCGGTAGACATTAATAAACGTGGGTTAAACCATCTACCCCCGCGCCGCTCTTCCAGAACTAATAATAACGTAAATGAAAATAACCCTCTGACGTGAATATACTTCGGCTTTCGTCCGATCTATACGACGCCACTTAACCAATTAACGGGTGAATATTTTTAAAAATTATGCAAAAAATCCTAAGTATTAATATCGCGGGACCACTCGCAGCGATGCATCTTCGCTGTAAAGCCCGTTGCTTGGCCGCGGATTAGCGCGCGCGGGACGGATGTTCGTGTAATACCTACGGCGCACCCCGAGGAAAAACATCCACCTCATATCGGAGTTATGAAAATATTATTAGAAAAAACTTCTAGAATCTGGCTGCACGCGAATGCCGGGCACGCGTGCGTCGGCCCTAAGCACGGATTCGTGCCCGCGACCGTTCAAAGTAATCCTTTGACATTTTCCTGTCGTAGAATAGGTATTCTAAATTGACCGAGGCTTTGAAATTATATAACTCGGTGCAGTTATCGCTTTATTTCAATATAAAAAGCAAATCGTCACGTAAAGGTTATACTGAATGAGGCTAATTTGCTAGTGCAAGTAAGTGTTTGCATTGAATTTATACATTTATAAATAAACGCCGACAACACGCATTATGCACTGTTAAACTAACACAAGTTAACTGATTGAGTTATAAATATCTTGTAGGGAACTTTTTTTTCTCGAATAAGAAGTATTAATTTATTATTGATCTGTATTAACATGAATATTTCTTTTTGTTTCAGGTAAGACAAATTATTCATAATTCTGCGTAAAATGTTAAGAGATTCGATGACAAAATCTGCAGAGAGAGTGCTGTCCCTGCGTAAGTAAGCAAACAAATCTTATTTTGTACATTCAGACAATATGTTTCTTTGCCTTTATACAACTAATAATGAGGCAATCAATTTAAAAGCTTTAGGGAATTGAGAATACGTTTTCTTTACATAAACACCTTAATTTATTTTAGAATTATTCTCTCTTTTGTACGTTTACCATTTTCATACTAGACAATTTATCTATAATAGTCAACTAATTTACTCTCTGCGGTTTACTTCTCCACTGCTTTAATTTTAAATTGTTCTTTTTTACATTTTTCCACTCCTTTTAATTATAATAAATAAATTATATTCAAAACGCAAGCGACACCCTCTCTTAATAGCAAATTGCAAAACAATGAATATGTCGATCGCAGTAGGGTGGAATGCGTAATTTAAGAAAACAATTTATTCTACAATTTTAAGATCTGATGATAATTATTATCCTTTAAATTATATCCAATATAAAGGATAATGATTATGTATCCATAGTTTTATTATATTAATTTGTGAATCCATCAATCTCGTAAGATTTTTTCTAAAATAATACTTAATCTTCTGACCAACTAAACTTTTTAATACATAGGTATATTTAAATAAATATTATTATTATTATTATTATGCAGATTATAAAATATGTAAATTATATATATAAATTTTTTTTTAAAATAAGAAAAATTTTAAAACAAAAAAATTTAATATTTATATTTATATATATTTATTGAATATATGAGTATTTTATAATTAAATTTTACGTCAATAAAAACCTCGATCAACTGTATCAGATAACGCGGGTAAAAAAGTATTCAATTATTTTGTAAAACAACGCAATGTGTGAAATTATACACCT
Source organism: Agrypnia vestita (assembly GCA_016648135.1). Taxonomy (NCBI): domain Eukaryota; kingdom Metazoa; phylum Arthropoda; class Insecta; order Trichoptera; family Phryganeidae; genus Agrypnia; species Agrypnia vestita. The sequence continues at coordinate 144,909 of JADDOH010023106.1, read as the reverse complement.
TCCACTTCAAATTTTAAAAAATGGAGCGGCTGCCAGCATCAGCAACCACACTGTGTTAATACTCGTACAAACGGAACTTCCAAAATGTTTGAAAAAGATTCGTCTAAAATTATAACCAGCCATTGTGTTGTTTCTACAGGAGTAGGCAGAGATGATGGAACATTCTTCTGTCCTGGCACGCTATTTTTACTCCCTTTCTTTTAACTCGTAGCGTCTGCGGTTTGTCTGCCGGAAAAACTTTATAAATCTATTTTAACCCTTTTCCCGTAATCCACTCGAGCTGAAACTTTGCAGGCAGACTCGTGGCGACGATAAATATGAGCTAACAAATTTTCGTTTAAAAAAATTAATAATTATCGTATAATTTTGGATTTTTCGAAATTTTAATGGATTTTTCAAATTGGAATCATTACAAATGAGTAATGATCCCGACGCGTACAGTAAGCATGAAACTTGATTAAATGAGAAAGGGAGTATAATAAAAACTTGCTTTATGGGTTAGTTTTTTGTTTCATCTACTTTCTCACATCTTCTCACATGCATGCTTATCGGTACCTAGTTGAAGTTTTAAACAGGACCTTCCCCCATTATTTGGTTTTTAGTACCACTAACTTTATGTAATACAACTTTCTTAATTTAATTCGTTCGTTGATTCGATACGTTTTACATAGATGACCTTTAAATTATTTCCGAATTTCTGTGAATTATTTAATCATGTTAAACCGATCGCAATTGGTAGTAGTGTTAAAGCGCCCATTTCTGCCTTTACGAAACTTTGAAAGTGTATGGCGAGGCCCTTAAAGCTGTTACGCGACAGCTCGCGGGGCCTAGCTGTCGCGATGCGTAACGAGAAGGGCACCAGTTAGGCCCTGCGGGGTGGTGGTATTTACATTCAAGAGCACATAATGCCTTTGTATTTTCGGTCATTTCATGCAGCCCTTAATTTTTTCCTTCCCTAACGACGAAACATAAAAACGAGTGTTTAAAATATGACATAATTAGTCCGCGGTTTGTTCCTGTGGTTAAATATCAGCCCGCACCCCTGCGCTTGTTTTCTTTTGAGCCGAATAAAATGTGTGTGTTCCCGCTACATTTTTGCCTCTCCCTTAATGTCCGTTTATACGGCGTTTAGGCATAGGCGGAGGTTCAAAGCGAGTGAAAATTCGCTGACACTAATTACAGGGAATTTATAAGCGCTCATCCGAGATAGTAATGCCGTTTTTCATTCATTTTTCGTCCTGAATTGTATTTTTTATTCCCGTCCATAAGGCAGTGAGCATTCGGTTGTTTTAATCTTCTAATTTGAAGCGTTATACGTCGCCGGAGGGTAGTTACACGGCGCCGCACAGAGGGTTGTAATCGGGACGTGTACGCGCCAAGAATAAATGGGAATTTTAATGAGAAATGTTTTTTCACGTCAAACGAAACGGGTGAGATTGTTCTGTCACGTGGAAAGGCATCTGATGCGAGTATCGCTCTCACACCTGGATATTTTTACAATAAAATGTTCACATCTCGGAATGCGCAATCGTTCTAATTGTTCTTTAATTGTTTCATTTTTCCTCGATTATATAAAGTTGAAATATTGAAATTTCAGCTGATTAAAATCGATTCGATGTAACTATAAAAACATATAGTTTTTAAATGGAAAAAAATTATTTTAAACTAGCTTACTAACTAACCATCACGCCGTTTCCCCGCAGGAATAGGCAGGGAGGATTGAACGCCACACTCTTCTATCCTGGCACACCTCTTTTGCTTCGGCCACATTCATACATCTTCTCACACAAGTTCTACGATTGTTGCGACTTTTAACGGGGCCATCCTCAAACATTTGTTGTATCTGATCGTGCCAGGTCTTTCGCGGACGCCCTCTATTAAATATAGGTCTGCCTCGATACAATCTTTATATTTACACACCTTAAATATAGTATTTGAAAAAAATAATACAACGAAAAAATGTTTTAATATCGTATAATTCATATTTTTTTTATTTTTTAGTTTTGTGGTAGAATTATCTAATCAATCGTTATTTTATGTGTTATCATCTTACGCAATATTGAGTAATTAATTATTTTCTTGAAAGAATTCGCTCAATAAACTCAATAATGTTAAGTTTTCAAATTTATTTTTTTAATCATTGTGGAAATTCATTTTTAATGCGTTAAATATGAATTGAATTGAAAAACACTGTGTTTTTCCACCATATATTTTATTTAAATGTTAGAACGTTTTAGAACTCATTATCAATAACATATTTTTAACTTGCAGCGGTAGAGCAATCGGCAGCCTAATGGTGTAACAAAGTAACTCACCTCAAGATCAAGGCACGGGGTCACATAAAATATTTTCCCATCCCAGCGTGTGACCCTTCAATCTTCCAGCCTTACTGAATTAACTTCGGATCCATGGTTATCTTGTCTCTATCTTGTAATTCGTCTGGGAAATGTATCCATGCGCGCAACATCCCGGCATTCGGATGAAAGGTCTTTTTGATGTGACTACATTCAGCACAGATGGAGCAATGCGATGTTCATTGTTACATGTTTATCAATTTTACTTGTTTTCATGTGTTCCTTATGATATTACAGGCGGTATATTCGAATGAGTAAACCGAAATAATTTACTGTACAATCTAAGAAGAAAAAATAAATTTCTACTTTCTGATCATTTTTACGTATTATCTATAAACATATTGGAGGTAAGAAAGAATACGGGACTTTATTTCTTGGTGATATTTAAGTTTAAGTTAAAAATTTATGCTTTACATTAATTCAATTATTAAACACTACATTACAGTTTGTTCATTTTATATTCGGTCGCTATTCATCTATTCAAATTTATATTATATGATTGCGTCAAATTTTGACCACCTCCATACTCACTTTTATGGAACTGAAATTCCAACCGTGTATATTTAAATCATAATGGAACAGTCATAGTAAATATTGAATTAAATTCAATCTCCATGTTGTTATAAAATAAGCACAAAAGTAAAATTTACATTTTTTAAATCTTAAATAAACTAAAGGATATGCAATATTTTTTTCACGTAATTTTGTAATATTAAATTTCAAATAAAGTAAAAGAAAACCTTGTCTTTTTTCGTATAAAAAATCAAGTGTCAAGCTCACACCTTATTCACTAAGTCTAGATTTAATCTTATAGTTTACGAGTTCTTTGACAGGTCTATTTTTATATTAAGTCCGTGACAAGCGACGCCTATCGTATCGCATACACACATTACATAATTTCATTACATTACCTGACCGCGCATCTATACCTGATGATTATCGACAGGGGCGTATTTGGATTGTATGTATTATAACAGCCAAAAAATAAAAATTATGGTATCGGTCGTCGTTACCTACTACAGAAAATCGTAAATGGTATTGTAAACGTCTAATGATGAACGGTTGTATTGTTTAAAAAATATCTGTATTGATATTTCCCATATTTAAATTAAACCGAAATATACATTTTTTTAAATAGAGATGCGAACACGGAATAAGTGTCACATCCGAATTCTTACTTATCAAGCCAAAAACCTGTGCTATGAAAATAGGATAAAGTTGCTGGTGTCCTGGAATGGAATCATTTAGATCACTATACCTACAAGCTACTCAAAAACAACTTTAATGGCAAATTTTTAAGTCAATAATAAAACTAGAATCTCATTTCAACGCCTTGATGATAAAAATAGGACTTAAGGAATAACAAGCTTGAAGGAAGTGATATACACATAGATAATATCTGAAGTATCTAATGTGTTTTGGACCTTTTCTCCCATCTCCTCGCCGCTGCCTACGAACTCTTTTACACTTCATTATGTTGTTTTTTGTTCTCGCTCAAATACGGAGGATTGATTGTTATGTTAGGTTATTTTTTCATATATTTCGTAAGCAGTATCAAAACGTAATTAAAATGCAGTTTTTATCTGAAATATCATTTAATGGGATACACCACTTTTCTTCTTTTTGTAGTAATTAGGTGATTTTCTACATTGAGGTGATTAATTATTAATTTATTTTAGAAAAATTAAAAAATACACTAAAGTTATCAATACCTACGCTACGCTACTACAGCGCTGTTCTCATGGTCTTAGCTGGCGGCCAAAATATAAATACAAAATACAAAAATATAATTTTTTGGCTCCCAGGGTGGTGTAACCCCTTAACACGCAAATCAAAATTCAGTAAATAATAGCGAGTAGATAGCAGGAAAAGTACCGCGTTTTTTTTATATTTATATATGATTTATTTTTTATACAAATTTACATTATTTTGGAATAATGATTGTTTTTAATTATAGCAGCAATAAATCTGTCCGCCTCTGCCGACCTGTTCCATCTGAGAGTCTCACATCTCAATGGGCACAATATCACCTTCACCCACCGGTCGCGCCACAATCTCGGCTTGATTTATGGACGCGGGGGCAGAGAATGCACATCCAAGTACAGTTGTGACGCCTAATGTCATGACGGTGATTTCAAACGTGCTTTCGGTCGTTAAGGTTGAACTCTGACCTCGTACATCTGCATCCGAGTGCATCGTTTGTAACAGTAGAATAGCATTTTTTAGTATTTTTTATTCAACAATCTTTATGGTGCTATTTCAAAGGAAAAAAATCCAGGTTGCGTAGCTGCACTATGCTGCGGCATCTTGGATGCATAACACAGTCTGGGGCTATTTGAGGAAATAGAAAAACGATAATTGGTATATATTTAATTTGCTTCATCATTTTTAGTTACCTAGAGTCTTCTTCTTAATGATTTATGCCGCGGGATCTTAGATGCATACAGCCTGGGGCTATTTGAGGAAAAAAAAAATATTGTTGGTATATATTTACTTTTCTTCATCATTTTAGATGAAGAGTCCTTCTTAATGTCATATCCCGCGGGATCTTAGATGCATAATACAGTCTGGGGCTATTTGAAGAAATAGAAAAACAATATTAGATATATATTTACTTTGTTTCATTATTAGTTTTAGTTACCTAGATTTCTCCTTAACGTTTTGCAAGGATCTGCCGAGTGTGGCGCAGCAAATTTCTACTCTTGCTCGCAAATTACAATCATGCTCTGCGTTGTTGTTGTCGTTTGGCTGTCAACATCGGTAACTTTTTCTGAATTCTTACACCATCAATCAATGTTTTTGTGCGTTTCATTTATCGCGATGGTACTTTGCCCTAAATCGTAGATATCTTTGAAATGCTCATTGCTCAGTTCACGGACACTCTCAGAACTCTAGTAGTTTTAATCTCAAATAAATAATATGATTTACAAATATGGCACTCTTTAAGATGTACAATTAAGGCACTTCTCGCTTCCCTATCTCAGGTAATATTGAAGCAATTAGCCTTGAATTGTATCTCACACCACGCCGACGGCGTTCAACTTTTCACCGCACTCCTCTGACTGCTGAGGCATCTGGTGGATACAATTTAGAATTTGCATAACATTAGAAAGCGTTAGTTTTTATACATCCAATGATACGTGTGTTGTATGAATTTCGTCGTTATATTTCAGACGGTCCAATAAACAGCTACCCGCAAATTGGTTTATTTTCATTTAAATAGCGAATACATGAAGTTTTACCATACATATATTCAGAGCTTTTACTTGCTGATATGATGCAAATAATTCCCAACACAAAAAAACAACGTAGGTTTTGAGGTAAAGATACATTTAGAGACCGACTTGTTATTGTTAACACACTGTAATCTATCGTTGGCTTTCCATTCCATATTGCATCATGCTTATTTACCCTGTGTGAGAAAATACGATCACCAAAATGTTGGACATTGACGAGGTTGCGCAGCCAAGACAACCACTTTCTACATACATCTCTGCTGCCAACTACCTCCCCCTGCATGAATTGTAAGAGTTCTTATTTCTCATAGTGAAAGTGTGTCCGAACGATGCGGGTTTCCTTCATTTGGTAGCTGTTATTAGTTTTCTCAACTTATTCATGCGTCTTAAAACCTCCTTGTTGAAAACGTGGTGCTTTCCGGAGATTTTTAGCATACGTCGGTATAGCCGCATCTTAAATACCTCCAGATTTTTTTTAATGGAAAGTCTGGACCTCGACCTAATATACCATCAGCACTGATTTTATTGACCTCCAACGGCTTATGTTTTAAGGCTCCTGTAGACTTATATATTAAGGTCGACTAAGAAATACCAAAGTATTAGTGCTTTAAACACTCATCAGACCGATGCTTACAGGAGAACTGAAATTGGAGGTATATCTTTGGCCCGATTTTAGAAAATGAATTTTGCAAACATCAAAATTAAGCAGGATGATCTTAGGAGAATTTTATTCCGTGGTGATCCTTCTCATCGAATCAGCCGTGAAGTACCTTTTAATTATTTAAATAAAATTTTACCTAACTGATTTGAAGGAGGCGCGTAGTACAGTAATATTGTCTTTAGAGACAATTTATTTAAAAAGCTTTGGCACCGACGCCCGTTCCGAGTTTATGGCAACAGTTCTCCGACATCACGGTCTTCCTAAGTGCCTTTTCCAGCCATAATTGTCGCCTTTTATATTCCGCTAAGGCCAAACCTCTCCGACTCGTGTTGGTGCTTTACTTGAGTTAGATCTTGAGTTAAGTCTCCGCAGGTTCGCGCACTGAATACCCTCTTTATGCGACACCATCCGTGCGCGACTCGCGCATTCATCACGGTTTAAGCAATAATTAGACGGGTTTGTTTATAACCTCGCATTCAATTCTGAACAAAATTAATATAATATTTATTATTGAATGACATCCTGAACATGTGTGAAAATACTTGATGTAAAACGTCATTAACGACGGGTACCTACTTTAATCAACGTAATTTTTATATCAATCTCAATTTAAGCGGTAACTACAAAGTTTTGTTTATATCAAACGAATTCGGAATTCTATTCCTAAAATATTATAGGTATATAAAAATTAGATATAACTACAATAAATCAGCAATATTGACGGAAAATTAAATTCTTGATTTATGTCCCGGTGGTAAGCAAATATTTTTTTTACATAGATTTTTTCTTTATAATTTCCTAATAGATTTACCTAATTTATTTTAAATGTGAATAATGAAAGTAATGAAATGAAAACATAACGATAAAATATGTTTATATCTCTACAATTAAATACAAGAAGAAAATGACTTCAAACTTGTTTTATATTGATATGCGACGCATTATGAGGAACGTAAAGAAATGGTACATACCTGTATATACATTTATGCAGGACTAGATACATGTAACCCGTTTAAATGACCGAAAATTTATATTTATTATAACCGTCTTTTATTAAAAAAATCTAGGAAAATGCGCAAAAACAATTATATGTTTATCCTGCACGATTTGTAATCTGAATTAAATTTCCGCTTTTCCTACCTAATAGCATCCGATGCTAGATGAAATTACCCCGATGACATTTATGACCCATATCTATTTATTGACAGTTTTTTTCTGAAAGATCTGTTCCAGAAAAGAATCAGCCTGACCCATATTTAGTAAAACCTTGATTTTTCCTTTCCCAATAAGTTGAATGGAGGTGCTATGAAATCCTCGGCACGCCATGACGATTGGAGGCGCCGTATAGCGGCGTAATATCTCCTTTGTTAGAATTCCTGCACAGAATTGATATTGGCACTTGTGTACCGGGCCCACGATTGTGACGTCACTGTGACGTAAATAGTGCGGTGACCACAATTTACTAAGAAAATTAATTGTTTTACTCATTTAACATATTTTCCAAAAATATTATCTTACTCATTAAACCAAATTATTTTAAAATTCAAAGATAATTACATTATTTTTCATTGACTGCTAATAATACTTATTTACTTCTTCAATATGAGCAAAATGACTTTATGGCAACATGTTTTTAAAACATGTTGGTATTTTCAACAAATTTGTGGTGAAAACAAAGAATATTTTTATTAATTATATTAATACTGTTTAATAATTAATTATATTATATCAATAATTAATTATATTACATTAATAATTAATTAATATTATAATGCTAATTAATTACATAAAAAGGTTTTTCCGAAACATGTAGGTGTAATTAATAAATATAAGTAGATACAAACAAATAATAAAATCTTTTTTTTTAAATGTCAATATATAAAGTTGCCCAACCAAGTGAAAAAATAATACTTATTTATTTACCTTGATATTCCTCTAATTGGTAATAATAAGTTTTAAGTAATTTCTTCATTGAACTGTATCTACGGTTTCTTAATAAAGGGAGGGAAATATAAATCTGGGGGTATTTTTTAATTTTGGTCAAATCCACTTTTATTTTTGATAAAAAAAGAGATATCGAGATAGTCTGCTTTTGCGATAATATGATTAGTTGAAATGGATATCTTTGAAAACACCCTGTCTAGATTTGTCCACTATTGAAAAATACTCCTTTATTTATGAGATTATTTTACATTAATCGACATTGGATATAGCTTGATTTGAAAATCACATATGCCAAGTTGACTCAAGAGAATGATAACCAGTAAAAAAAAATACATTTATAATTTATGAAAAAACATATTTCACAAAAAAACATATCGCTTGATTGGTCTTAGCCTTCTTAATATTCAACTTTCAAAAAAGAAAACAAAGTCCAGTGTCCGCCGCAAATCAAATTGCATATATAAAAATTTGTATTACAACATAGACGGGCGGACGATGGGAGAATTAATTGTATTTTTTTTTAGTTATTATAATAATACGGCTTTAGATATCGCTTCCGAATGACGGTCACCGTTTTCGGTGGCCAATTTAATATTCCGCAGGGTATCGCGTCCCATGCTCTCCACTTTGTGAGTTTACAAATTATGCCGTCGGCTCTGTGACGTCATTAAAAATTAAACTGCTCGTCGTGTTTTGTCAAATATTAATTATGCAGCTTCGAGGGCAAGACGCAAAATACAACACGCGTTTAGCGAATTATTGATGGTTGAATTATCAATTTTTCATCATCCTTTACGTCACATGTATTCATTCAAAAAACGCCAAAATCTCTGCAAGTGTTATAATGGCAATGCGATATAGCTTGGTCATTTTATTTCTGTATGGTCAGTTGACGATTTGCATAGCTTCATCAGCATCCAAAAAATTTAAAATAAAAAAATACAAACGTTTTATACAACCCCTTCATAAAATATATATTTCTGACTCGAAAAATTCATAATTCAATTCAGAAAAAATCTGTCAAATAAATATAATTAAAAAAATACAACAAATAATTCGTACAAAATTAAAGTGAAATAAATCTTTTATAAATTTAAGGAATTTGGTGCATATCAAAAATATTAAGGAATTCATTATATTCAAACACAAAAAATCAGCATAATTAACGAGTGATTGATAAATTGTTACCACATTCTATTACCTAGCAAGTAATTTGCAGCGCGCTTGCCTTGAATGTGAAAAATACTTGGATCGATTATTTCAAAAAAGTTTTATCGGCTCCTGTTACTGATTTCGGTATCAATTGTTCTATCGCGCTATTTTTGACGCTGTGTTTATGGCAAATTTTACTATTGTGGATTAGGATATTATGAACACAAATTATGCACTAAAAAATGTGGCCCTAACACTCGGGATCTTTGTATTTGAACGCACTAATTAGTGTAGCTGTAAAACCAGACCATGAAAACAATTAGAAATATTTTAGCTAGACTTAAAAAAAATGTTGATATGCCTGTTACTTTGAAATATTTTAGTAGTAGTTTTTCACAATAAAAATAGAATTTAAAGAAAAAACTGTTTATAAAGAATCGAAACATAATGAACCCTCTAAATTATCAAACTATGTGACTGCCGTATGGAAAGACTTGTCGATTGATTTTTCATTGAATATTTTGGCTTAAAAAAATGTACATATGCGTATATATTCGTATATTATGTATGTTAAAAAAAATGCATTCATAATTGTAACTCAGAAGCATATTATTACGATTTATTCTCTAAAGACTGTGAGAAAGATAAATCATTATTATCGAGTGAAAGATAAATAAATTTATTAAAAATATAATCGTGATTTTATATGACTAATATAATAAAATAATAATAATAACGACTGTGACCTAAATATTTATATGAAATATTAAGGGAAATAAAAATTTAATCTTAAACGACATTAGCTTGTTGTTAGTTAGGCTTTCGCAGTTCAACCACGACCATGAATATAATATTATATAAAACGTAGGTATATAACGTTCCATGAACAGTAGATAAAAATTTAATTCCAAAATCTATAAACGTTAATACCTACCACCCCTCCCAAGTAAGAAACATCCCCGAGTATACAACGTTTATTAAAAACTTTTTATGTCGTAGAATTTTCTTTCGTTCCACTTTCTGTACGGCCTTCCACTTATTCTGAAATAATGTTTGGAAATTCTAATCGTCTATTGAAAGCGTTTTATGGGGTTTGTGGTAGGGGACAGGGCGGGGGGGTAATATTATTTAAGGGTGCGTCTGTGTGGATAGCAGGTGGTATGAATTTTCCCCACTTTTTCCGTCTTTCGCCAGGAATTTCCTTATTATTTAAAGATATTAAAACAACATTATCGTAAAATATGCGAGGCTCTAAGTATTTTGATGACATTGGCTGTTATCGGTGTAAAAATAATTAGTTTCTTATGAATTATTGCTCTTTAATGAAACTTAAAGTTAACCAAAGTCTGTTCTGAAAGCTTGTATTATATTTTCTCAAGCATTGTGTTATTTTCACATTATTTCTAATTCTTCTCAATTTCTGTTTTTCTCAAATCGCGTTATTATAAAATACTAAAATTTTATCGATAGGCAGAGTTAATGGAAAACCACCCTATCGTATTCTAACTCAACTCTCTCTTGCTCTTTTTGGTCACATTGTTATAATTATTTCGTCACCACATTCCATATTATGATAAATCTTACTTTTTTCTTTTGGATTTTTTATGTTTTCTTGCTTACTTTATCATTTTCACTCTTTCTTTGCCTTTATTAATTTGTAGCTTTTTTAATATGAAATATATGTTATGTTCTGTGTATAGTTTTTGGGATATTCTGCCGTGTACGTGTGACCTCTCTGGCCTATTTTTCGGATTCCATTGCAGGGTCCATCATCAGGGCTGATGTGATGAGTGTGTGTTGAAGTGTAGGTTAAGTATTGCCTTGCAATACCGTACCGAAGTCAGGGTGTGTCCAAGTTTGTGTTAGGTTAAGTACTGGATTGCAGTACCGTGTCGAAAGCAGGTTGTGTATTTTTTTATGTAGTGTGTTGTGCTTCCGTGTCGGAGACAGGTGTTGTCAAAAATTTCTGTTATGTCACTGTTTTATCTACTGTCGGATGTCGGACTGTGCGGAGTCTCGATTTAATTGATCTTGCAGCGCCGGATACCACGAGGTTTTTAACTTAAGACCGTCATCCCTATTAATTTTTACCGGGTGCTTATATATTTCGATTGCCTCTGACCAGGTGCGTGTGGTGACTCTTGGGCTTTCCTAAGATTTTCGGCTCAAATGAAAAATGGTGGCCCGTATCTAGAAAGTGCTCAGCCAATACCGATTTTTCTGGATGACCGATTTTGCACGCTCTTTTATGCTCTTTTAGGCCAGAGAGGTCACATGTACACGGCAGAATATCCCAGAAAACTATACACAGAAGATTCTGAACGGCCGTGAAAACCTGAGAAACTTAATATACGTTATGTTTGTTATATTCACTCCGTGGTCCAAAATAGTGGACCTCCGGGGAGATCTCTTAAAGAAATGTCCCAAAGTGTATTTAAACATTTATTTAAATGATTTTGTAAAACAACTCATCACGATAAAAGTAAACAAAAATATATTCATATCGTATGTTTATTATCTATGAAAAATAATTATTGTAATGTAATTAGGATAATTTCTTGGTAATGAGTTCGCGCGTCATGCTGCCTGCCGTTTGCACTAGGGCAAAAAACAATACAATATTTCAAATTCAGTTTCCATATTACTCCAAAAGACCACCGCAGTTGTAGTCATCCTTTTTAATTCAAGTTTTAGTCTAAAGATAGAACTTTAAACTTTCCCTACTTCTATATGGAAATTTTCTTATCGATCATCTGCGTTTTACCGGGTTATTATAATTAACTTACTTTACAGTCACCCCATTTCCCCTTAGCACTGGCAAAGAGGCAAAGAGTTTGTTTTGCTTCATCCTCTATTACATTATATCTTTCCAGGAACGATTATCGATTCTGGAAGTTCTTAACAGAAGCATCTTACATTATATGTGTGATAAAAACCTACTGGCTGCTTTGTCATTTTCTTCTCATTCAAATATTCAGCATATCTAAACTAGAGATGAAACGGATATCCGGTAACTATCCGGTATCCGGCCGGATAGTGAAAATAGGCCGAATAGTACCCTACTATACCGGATACCGGATAGTACCTCAATTGCGAAAATTTCATAAAATTATCGCCAGTAGGTAAATTGATATAGGAAGATACTTGCAGGCAAATATAAACTATGGAATCATAGAAAAATTGTTTATTATTTATTCAACCAACAAATTTGTCAGTATTGAAAATTAACCAATGGCAAACTAAGATAGATGAACACTAGTTTCTCTGCATTTTGAGGGGATAAGTGATTGCTCTTGTTTCTGTAAACATGATCGGCTTCAGAAAATAATCTTTCGCTCTACGCGCTGATACAAGGAGCTGAAAACTTTTTCAAATTTGGATACTGTTTTGAATTAGCTGACCACCAAATATAATGTTTGCGATATATATAATAGTTAATCTCGCTTGCAATTACGTTATTTTCTTGATCCTGATACTGACTATTATTTTCAATTGCCAAAACAATCCCGAAATGTATCCCGAGCTTCACGAGTGACAGTTGATCCGTTGATCATTTGATCAGTAACAAAACAAATAGAAGAAAACTTATCTTAAAATTGTACTCGTATAGTAAGATAACGAAAAATTTATTACTTTATTAATATTGAACATGAACATTTCTTTATTATTATTAATCAGATTTATTTATCATCATAATGTTAGCTTTCCACTCGTAAGAAAACGTTTTCTGCGTACACAATTGATCATTTCTAAGACACTTAAAAGAATTTTTCGGCTGCGGCCTGTCGAATATTGCTTATATTTTCTTAATAATTGTAAATAATGTTCAGTTAATTATCTTTATATAAGAAAAAAATTCTATCTAAGTTTTCTTAAAAGTCTAAAAAATTGTCCTAAAAAATTGTCGTCTGGCATATACATTCTGATTTAAATGAATAATAAAAACCAACAATTGCGAAAAAACGCCGAAAAATGCATTTGCAGTGAATTTCCAGCCTTAGTGCCTTCTATTCAGTATAATATAGGTACTCTCGATATGTAGGTATAATATAAATGTATTTTTCATTAAAACCCGGTAACCTAGTTCATATAAGTCATATTTTTTCACCAAATAATTGAACTAATTCAAAACAAAAGGCAAACGGGCCTAGCGTATATGAGGGGTATAAAAGCAAAGGCTACAATATCCTATTAAGGCATTTCTGAAATAAATACAAAACAACTTGACAGTTGTGATCTACTAAAGGATTCTATGAAATATACATCTGCCACTTCAATTTTCCTCTAATATTCGTGTATAAATAAATATTTTAAATGTGGATATTGCTGTGTTGCTACCAAATAGTGCACATTACTGCTTTTGCTAATCATATAATCTTTGCTATGATACTTCATTCTAAAAACGACATCAAATCTCACTTTAGTATGAAGCGGCTTTTTTGTCACGTGATAAGTCTAAAGGGGTTGATTAGTTGAAGTTGGTATAGCTATCTTTGTTTTGAATAGTGATTTGGAAATATGATTTTGAAAGGGATAGATCAATATTTCCTCTAAAATCTCGAATTCAGTAAATTCCAAATTCCACGGCGACAGCGCATTTAAAAAAAAATATTTTGGATATTGCTGCCTTTGCTTTTATACACCTCGTATGTAACAGAAAATTTGGATAATGGATGACGCACCTACTTTTTTCCCCTCGCCACCACGAGAAATTTGCGCAATAAATAAACAGCGTAAAACAAAATATTGCCAAATAGGCGATCTGTTTCACTGTCGACATTTTTTTATTATCTTTTAATATACAAGTTAAAATTATAACAATATAATACGTGAGCGCAGCAAATAGCAGCCGGATATCCGGCTATCCGGCGTAGAGGCTCGCCGGATATCCGGTATCCGGCCAAATCACTATCCGTTTCATCTCTAATCTAAACCGTAATGCATTAAATTATATTTTATTAATTCTTCATATCAAAATGTTCCTCAGCGAATGTATTTTCACAATCATTTCAGACAATGATGTGTAATAGTTCTGACAATGACCGTATTTTTCTTAGTTGAAACAAAATAATAAAGTATTTGTTTACCGCCACGCAATGGTTAAGTCCACAAAAAATGTACATTACGGCTTCGGCCATTATCAATTATTAAAATATTTATACTTTTATAGAACACCGTTTTTTATGTTATACAGAACATTCATTATTTGAGGACAAACATGAATAGGTATTAAATAAATGACATGAAAAATATGTTTATCAAATCACTTACAAATACTCAACACGTGTGATTAGAACAATGTGACTACTCACTGTTGCCTACAAATACTCCAGAAACAGTGTGTTCATGAGAACTGATATGAAATATGTATACGTAAAAATGAAATATTACCAAATTGAAAAAAATTTTTGATCTATCTAATATATATGATATTTTTAAGACCAAATATTTAATATACCAAAATCTCAATCTTTAAATAAAAATTATTGTAAACAAAAGTAATCACATATTAAATTCGTGACCAGGAGATGATAACGACGAAGATCGAAGTTGAAATAAAAACTCAAATGATTGCGAAAAATTCTCATTAAAATCCTATTAACTAATAAAATCTTACTCCCGTTCAATCTCCCTCGCCATATTTCCTCTACGGAGTGCCGGAACGTAGTGAGGGTTGCCAGCGGCAGGGCGGCCGGGGGCAGAGGAGGGAGGGGGGAGCTTAAATATATAATTCATGTTGACTGCGGCCCTAGCGGAGGCCTCGCAAATCTTATTACGTGCTGCCACTTACATTGTTACGCGCTAGTCAAACAAACCACCGTATGCTCAGAAAAAAACTTAAAATATTACAGCCATCATTACTTCGATCGAACAGGAAGCGATCTTGAGGTAATTTCTTCACCAAAATGAGACTATATAGGCTACCAATCGTTATAATTATCATTTATTACAACGACAGTAACTCGTAATCCAAGAAATATTACATGCTCGTGTTCGAGAGATATTTCACCAGCACTTTTTTCGCACTGCCCGAGTCCATGAAGGTACCACTAAAATAAAAATTTACTGAACTCTGTCTGAATAAACGCCACTCATTATTATATGATTAATGGC
Organism: Agrypnia vestita; assembly: GCA_016648135.1. Classification (NCBI taxonomy): domain Eukaryota; kingdom Metazoa; phylum Arthropoda; class Insecta; order Trichoptera; family Phryganeidae; genus Agrypnia; species Agrypnia vestita. The sequence continues at coordinate 129,448 of JADDOH010023106.1, read as the reverse complement.
TATACAACTCCTAGCGGTTCTTGGCCCCAACAAAAATTTTCTCCACCGATCCCTATTACGATCTATTTTTCCTGTCCTGGCTTTCTAAGACAGCTATGTCATCGACAGATATTGTCACTCAATCCTTTTCGTAATATTGGCCTTACTGCGCTCTTGCAATAGGTAGCCTTGTTGATATTGCGTTTAGCACTGACTGAATACTCCCTTGTGGAAACCTCACATAGCTGAAATGAATAAAACTAAATTATCGCTTTTGCTTAACCATCTCCAATCTTCGCTTTCATTTATTTGCAGCCTCCATTCTTTTGTGCCGCCTTTAAAAGAAGTTACCACAGAATCGTACCTGGTCTTCTCATATCGTCATCGTTTCTGATTCTTTACTGCCCATCTCTTTTATCCGCTTCCTCTTAGCCATTTCTGTTTTGAAGTTAATTATAAAATCGTACTGATCGTACGTTAACACTAACTAACACATTCAAATTTCACATGACATTAAAAAAATAACATAAATTTCATGGTGTCACTTTTAAATTCGTATATTTCGCGTAGCATTACGAATGTCATTTTAAAAATAAAACACACCGATAGATGTCACCGATAAAATAATTTTTTAACATAATTTTTTTGTATTTTTAATATTTTTTGATTAACTGGTCGGTTTTGCAAAATAAATTAATGATAATTGTATTGTCATCAAGAACTACCTCAGCCTCGAGTCACGCAGACAGAAGGGTCTAGTCATGTTGGGGGTTAAAATTTTAAGAAATATAATTGATGCTCCGAACTTGCTAGAGAATTATGCCCTATTTGTACCAAATAATTATTTGCGAAATCGAGATCACGCGCTATTTCATGTCCCAAATGCAGAACGGATGTAATGAATAAGCACACCATAACGCGTAATGTACAACTGCTAAATGAACTGAACGATCGTGTCGATGTAATTAATGATAGCAATGAAAGCATCAAGCAGAGAATCGCCTCCATATAGGTACTCACTTCAAGTTATAACTTGCATAGTAAATGGAGCAATCTGTTATGAAATTAAAAAAAATGAGCGAGCCTTACAGTAGTCGCATATCATGAATATTTGACATCTCATAATTAAAAATACCAATTGAGCAGCGACAGAAATTAACCTCAAAATGTAAAAAAGCTAAATACAGAAATATTTATTCGAATAATTATTCATTATTACTCACATGCTTTTTTTATCAATGATCTGCATTTTTTCAGACACTCATTAACAAAAACTCATTTGTAAATACATTTATTTATATATTAATATATACTAGATTGCATGCCCTTGTGTGTGATGTATATGCGAGAGTAGAAAAAGAGGGCTATCTGAGGTATTTTTCGAAATACAAATCGGATGACAAACGCTCGAGTAACGTCGAAACTTGGTTTAAAAAAACGGACAGCAGTTGCCGGTAGACGCTGCGCGCAGAGCTCCCCTTTCCGGAGACACTCGTGTCGCGCTGATCAGACTACGCGTTCGAGAGTTACGGCCGGAATGAGTAGTACAAACAGACGGCGACCGCTGCGTGATCGAAGCGCCCGCTGCGCGCTCGAAGCGCCATTTACCGTGCCCGTGTATGTGGTGTGTATTCTATAGTAGACGAAGAGAGCAATCTGTGGTGGATAGGATCACAATGGCTCGAGTTACATCGAAGATAATAAATAGAAATACATAAATATATAAATAAATTACTAATTCCATAAATTCTATGCATGAATCGTATATATATATCACCATCACTTTTGATTTCCTAAATATGGAAAAACCGAAAACTGCACGCAATAAATTCATTATTCCTTTAAATTTTATTAATTGTCTTTGAAAATTTTCGTGATGTGAAAAACATGATAAAACACCCATTAATGTATTTAATACGAATCTGGGTAGGTACCTTGACTTCCACACGAATATATTATATCGCCTTACAAATTGCAAAATATTTTAATCACTTCAGCGGATTTGAATCAACATTTTTCGTCAAAAGATGTTCTTAAATGGTTTCGTTTACGATTAAAATCCATTACAGCCATTATTGTTTTTGACAAAATCGTTTAAAGATATATCGAACTTAATTTTTGTCAAACAGATTTTTTATAAGTCAAATACATATTGAATATCAACAATATGCAACATGTTTGTAAAACTGACATTTCTGAAGCCAGTCTGTCAATGTCTAAATATGCTATTTTTTAGGTGATAGAAGGTTTTTGATTTGATCCGCGCCGTCTAATTTTCTTCGAAAGGAAAATAATTCTCTATCATAAACACTAACTATCATATCAACCTTACGTTCTTTTTAAAATATATATTGCGTGAACGTCGTAATTCTCACATATTTGTTTTTAAAAAACACATTAATATCATTTAACATAACGGCCGTCAGGTTTCATTGTTTATAAACGATGATTTTTCCGTGAATTTCACGCGCTTCCCGGCGTCTTATTCCCTGTTACGCATTTCCGTCCATTTTCAAGAAATCACTGCCACAGATTCCAGGAAAGCGAGAGGAAAGATGTTACACATCAAAACAAAATTTAAAAAAATACATCTCACTGCCAAATTTTAAACCGATTGTTGTCAAATATTGATTATAAGATTCCTCGCTTACAGGAAAACTTAATAAAAGCATGTAAAAATAGGAAATTTACTTGCGGAGGATGCGGATTACGGTTTGTGACTTGATGGATCACTAGAACCAATTAAAATAATATAATTACAGATGGATCTGACGGGTCACTAGAACCAATTAAAATAATATAATCACAGATGAAAAAAGAAGTTTCAGAGAAAAAATATTGGTATCTTTATGTGTCAATTTTGTGTAAGGAGCGTGAATTTTGTATTTTTCGTATTTACTTATACGAGTATGTATCTTCATTCATAAATTAATATTTTGTAGAGATTACAGTTCTTTTTTTATCATACTTTTATTACCTTTGTCAATAGATTCATTGATCCTGGAACACTGCCGTGAAAGCCTGCATGATACATTACCATTATCTAAAACGATCGACCGAGTATGTGCTTACCGTAGTAAAATAACGCTGTTTTCACAAATAATCTTTTTATGACCAGGAAAACCCCTTTTCACAACCTTGGATCGAGTTGGCACTAAAATATTGTTACCTTATTACGCGTCTGATAAGAGCTTTTGAGGACTTATAATAATAATATAAGTTATGTCGTATTGCTTTTACAAAGTCAATGCTATAAATAGAAGTTTATTTTTTGTGTATTTTAGTAAAAACTCTAGTAAGTCTCGTAGTACAGTATGGCCCAAATCATAATTATTGGATAGATTAACTGCAATGTAGAACAATTGTGTATATTCGTAGGTAATGAATAATGAATATACTCTTATGTACTAAATGTTGGATCTTGTGATTGATAAACGACTGTACTGAATTAGCACTGTGTATTTTATGTATACTGATATTTCAGATTTGTTTAAATTGATGTATTTTGTATTTTCTGCTTTCTTATTTGATATTCAGATAATAAACAGATCATTAATGATCTTGATCCAGTCTAAATGTGACATTTAAGTCAATGTAAAAAAAATTATGACACTTACGGGAATAACATGTTACAGAAACCTAGTTTAATAGTGGAGAAACTAGATACAGTGTAGCAAATATAATTAAGAGTTATGTTATGAATTAACAACTTATAGGATATATTAACTATTATTCATACGTACTCGTATAATTATAGTCATTTTTTAAATTCAATAATGTAAAGTTTTTTTTACAATATTATTCCTTTTTCATGTTGTATCTCTTTATGTAAATTGTTTTGATGACTTATTGACTAATTGGTAGCGTTGTATGCCACATAGCTAAGTATTATGTAGCATACAATGTTTTCATGTAACAGCCGCGATCTGGGCACCAATAAAACATGTGATGTTCCCACGTACTTGGGTGTGTTGTACATTCACATGCACGTGTGTTGGGCGGACCAGATACACGTGGTAAATACTGCTTACATAGAAAAGTCCATTCAGGCACATATTTTTTAAAGTCGCTAATGTAATTACACAGAGGGCGCTGTCGTTCTTGAAGAGTTATTGCACCCTGACTTCTAAGAGGAAGCAGAGCAAAAATTTACCGGTAAAAATCACATTGACATTAAGAATCTTTTAATGTGAGCAAAGAAAAATTAAAAACAGAGATAAAAAATCAGTTTGTATTTAAGTAATATGTAAACACAATACATAGTATACTTTATCACGTTATTTTCTAATAGTCTTAAATTACGATAAAAAAATCTATATTATCACCGAAGACTTTTCCCAATTAAAATTGAAAGTTTTTTTGGCCATGACCATATTTACTTGGCTAAGGGTACGACGTTAAATGTGTGAAATTAATCATTGAAGATAAAGTATTATGAAAAATATTTTATTATTGGTGGTAATTTAAACATATGATTATCTTATAATTTCAGAAAGCAATAACAGATTTTTTTTAAATTAATTGTCTAAATAGTTCAGAGTCATCAAGTATTTATTGAATAATAGATAACACAAGCCTTGCTTGTTGATAAAATTATAGTTCTCAATATCATATACTTATATTTAAAACCTCTTCCTTGATTCCAAAAAAGACCTTAAATGAAAATATTAATATCAAAAATAAGCTGGAGCTGATACCAAAAATGGCAGATTACTAAATATACTAACGTAGTTATTGCACATAGAATTTTTTTTTTACTATCATTAATTGAGGCATATATTAGTTAATATTTTTAATTGACAAATTATTTACAATATTTCAAAACGGATAAGTTATGTCTCGTACAGGTTTTCTGTGCCGCGTACAGGTGGTGGAGATAAACATTACGCCAGGGTTTACATCATTTAATAACAAAATAATGAACTTTGTTTTCACCACTTATATATGGAAATATATCAACATGTTTCAGAACCCATGACCCTCTTCGCCAGGATACAATGTATACTTACAAATTAAAAATCAAAAATTAATAGTCAAGTAGCAAAGTAGCTATAAACAATTAAAATATATTTTTTTATATTTTAATTGTCTATATTTCGATTTTTGATTTTTTATTTGTTAGTTAGTATCCATTATATCCTAACGAAGGGGACATGCGTTCTGAAACATGTTAATATTTTTTAATATACGTATAAGTGGTGAAAACAAAGTTAATTTTTATTAATTATATTAATTATTATCTTATTAAATGATGTTACGTCTACAATGTAGCGTATCTTAGAAAAAAAAATAGATTTTTATTTTTACAAATGAGATTCGTTTGAAAATAAGTTTACTAATTCGTAATAAGCAAAAGGAGCATTTTATCAAAATCGTAGATAATTTTATAAGTAAGGTGTGTTCTTCAAAATTCTACCAAAGTCGGCTTAATACTTTTTGAGATATTTTCTCCACCAGTCTGCAAAATGGTATTTGGAGATAAATAGAAAAGTAAAACAATGATAAAATTCGTTTAATAATTCACCTACCACACCAGATTCAAATTGCGATAACATAGCCTATTGCTAGAATTTTTGAACGAGCGATGACTCAAATTATTCTTAGTATCTTCTGTGTATAGTTTTCTGGGATATTCTGCCGTGTGTGTGTGTCCTCTCTGGCCAACGTTTCGGATCCCATTGCAGGGTCCATCATCAGGGCTGATGTCCTGATGATGGACCCTGCAATGGGATCCGAAACGTTGGCCAGAGAGGACACACACACACGGCAGAATATCCCAGAAAACTATACACAGAAGATTCTGAACGGCCGTGAAAACCTAAGGACATTTTTATTCTTAGTACTTTACGCCATATGTTAAAGTAAAAAATACATTTTTTTGAAAATGTCAAAGTGGTGTAATCCTTCAAAAGAAAAGTCTTTGGTCAGTGCATTCTTTCAATCCATACATATTGTAGTGAAGCCTGAATTCTAAAAAAATCTGAATACCGTAATTCTACAGCGTAGCATGGAAAAAATAAATCTTTGCCTTTCTCTAAACATTTTTTTCTAGGCATAATGATCAAGGTTTAAAATTAGTTTTCATAATTCAGTCATATCACTGTTATACTGTCTCGGGACGTGGCTTTGGGAAGCAAATGAAAACACGGAAGATTAATTTAGTTAAATTTATTACTAAAGAAAATCATTGGACACGAGTTAAATATAGTACCGTTCTTAATTTTATAGTCACTGAATGTCTCCTGAACATTTCACACACTTATTATTGATCCTTAATTCGCACAAGTTAACTCTGTTTCTATCGCCTAGATCACTTCTCGTAAATTCCGTTCAATGTTCGCTCATAGAAACTATTAGCCTCGGTATCCCTTTATTTCGCGTTCACTGGTATCACCGCTGGTCGCTTTGTTGGTAGCATCGCGTGTCTAGTTGCGTTAGTAGCATAGCATCACCGTCACGAGTCCACTGGTCACACTGGTTTTATCGCGGAGATGTCGCCTTGTTAACGTCATGAACCGAATTCACTGACCTCCCGTTGCATGACTCCTTTTATTGATAAATTTTTTAGTCAGATTTATTTCAGAATTGGCGAGAGACATATAGAACGTTCTAGACTTTTCTAATGAAATGTTTTACTACGTAAGGGAATGTCATAGATTCTTCAAGAAAGAGAGAATACCTCTACGTTTCGTGCGTAATATTTGCGTTTATAGATAACTGATCCTACTTTGCGTGACGTCGTATTGTTTTCAGCATTTAGTAGGTTCACCGTCTCGCTACAATATACTTTCTTTCTATAACACAACAGGTTACGGGGCCCTAACACAATTGAGAAAATAATGTAGGTGTATATTAATTAACTCACTGGAATTTGAACACGAAACCCCTAAAATAAGAAGCCACCGACATGTTAATTATTAGACTACGAGGCGACTCATAATAATATTTTGCTGTCAAAATATTTTTTTATTTTTTTATATATTCTGCCTTTGCTTAAATATCCCTCACTTTTAATAACCCCAATGATAGAAATATATCTACATTTTATTTTTTATTATATATTATTACATTTTAAACTTAACACTTTAATTTTTATTATCAGAATGAGTTTTAATGATTATTTCCCGTCTATGCTACTGTTGACGCATTATTCATTGTTGTAGTCATTATTTCATACAAGACCATCCCTTTTCCAGATATTTGAAATTACATGTATCCAAAAACAAAGCAGTTATTATGTTTTCCATATTTATTCAGCTTATTAGTTTACTATGCCGTTATGTCGTGAAACAAACCCTTTTAAAAAAGGTAAAACAAAATGTTCTTCGTTTTTCCTAAAGGATAAAATAAACTAAAAGCACTAGGGCGGATTATCTATTAGATATTCTGAAACAAATGTTGCTTTTTTCCTTAAAACGAGCTGTCAAAGACATGCATTACGAGGCCAGTTGTGAATAATAATATTCTTGATATGATTATGAAAATTTTACTGTTGCGTTCAACAAATAGATTTCATCGCTGTATTTTTATATAAATATACTATTGATATTTCATTTCGATTTTTACCTTCTATTTTCTTAGTTTATAACATTGACACATTTATGAAAATTGAAAATCATGCTTCCAAATCACTATTAAAAGCAAAGGCAGCAATATCCTCTTCAATAAATCAACCCCCAAGGACGGATGTAACAAAATGGCTGCTTCATACTAAAGTGAGAATTGGTGTCGATGTTGTTTTTAAAAACTTACGTATTTTCAATAAGATGTAGGTTTCATAGATTCCAGAGAAATTTCCTTAAGTAGTGACAGGTTTTTTATATTTATCTCAGAAACATCTCAGTAGCCTTGCTGCTTTTAAACTGCGTCTTGCTGCCTTTTATTTTATAACCTTTAAATATAATCATATTTATTATCTGCTTTGTTTTTGTAACCATTTGAGTTTTTATATTTATCAATTAAGGTACGAAAATATGCTTTATTTCCGACTGAAATTATTTATACAGCCATGGACTCTTTTCGATAATGTCTCCCGATAGTAAATTATTTTTCCCTTATGAATTAATATTAACCTCGATAGCCGGAATAACGATCCGTATATAAGGGAAGCTGTTGGATACAATTATTGGATCACTGTGTGTTTACGTAAGTGGAATAATTGATTTATTCGTCAACCTTCGGAGGGACTAGCTCACCGGCCATTTTCCCAGACACGTCCGACTAATTAGCCGCCTTGCCAGATTGGTCGACGTGTACCTTGTTAGCCGGAAAATTGGTGAAATTTCCACCACCAGCTCGTTTTTATCAAAATAATATTAAATTTTATTATCATCGAAAGATTTTGCAGATACTTCGTGGTGCAACATTATAATTCAAATTATGTTATACTTTACTTAATAATAATACACACACACAATATGACTTATTAAATTATTACTATAGTTTCGAGAGGAGCACTCCCTCTCATCATCAGGTATAGATAAAAACTAACAAGTACAAAATTTATCAATCTAATCGGGTAGGTCAGGGGGGCACAGAATTAAAAAAAAAATTGAATTCTGGAAACGCATTAATAAATAATATCGCATTTCAGTCCACTTCACCAAGCTTTTTGGAGAAAAAATAACCTTCCCCACCGCGCGCCCTCCTGGCCTACCCGATTTGATTGATAAATTTTGTATTTAAGTTAGATATTATCTATATCTGATGATGAAAGGGAGTGCTCCTCTCGAAACTATAGTAGTAATTTAACAACTTATATTGTGCGTGTGTGTATTATAAAGTAATGTATAACATATTTTGAATCATATTTTATCGTTTTCGCTAACCTTTCCTTAGGCACATCCAAAAATTAAGCCTGTAAGTTATCCATAAATACGGACATCAAATGTTTAAAAGACATTTGGGCCCAGAAATTATTAGTGGGGAACCAATTATGACAAACGAGTCCTTTAAAAATTAACATCGTTTTGACTTCGTAAAATTGACACTTTAGATGTCAATTGCGATAAAACACATTTGTAGAATACAGAAATAGATAAGACATTCATTTCACAGTGAAAAGAAAAACAAATGCAGATCGAAGATCTCTCTCTCAGTAATTAAGCAAAGATATGCAAAAAGGGGATTGTCCTGTTGAATGAGATTAGTATTTTTTTAGATTTGTAAATTTATGCATGAAAAACTCGGCTACTTTAACGTAGACAAAAATCTATCGAAGTAACCAAGATACCTGACCACATATGACACGTACTGCAATCCACACATTATTGTAATATCACCAATATATAATAATATAATTTCTAATACATGTGTTAATTTAATATTATGTAGCCACGTTGTAATAGTAATGGTTTTTCACTTTTCATGATGTTGTAAAAGTTTGTCATTTCATATTCATTTGTTGTAGATTATATTAATTAATATGTTACAATTTTTTATTATTATCTAATTATTTATCTTATTTATTCGTGTGGTATGCTCCTTGTAGTTCACACTGTATTAATTTCTTAAAATATTTACCAGATTTCACATTCCAGGGGAATTTTTATGTAGGTACTAATAATTGTTTCTTCGTACGAAGCACGCATCGTTGTACGACTCAAAAGAACTGTTGGAAAGATACCTCCACAATGTCTCCATTACTCGATGGTTCCTTATCACGGCATCAAACTGTTTGCCGACACTTGAGCTTCACAGAACGTAACGTTTCTGCGGTTAGTCTAAAGAAACCGCCCTAAGGAATCCCCGCTGGTCAACACGCGATCACTCCGGCGGAGGAAGTCACCATTGTAAATCAGACTGTTGTTCTCTCCTTGTGGAGGTCCTCCTCGAGGGAAAGGTAGTTCAACTTAAAAGACGTTGTGCTTTGGGGGGTGAGAGTGCGTGAGAACTGATCATTGTTTATCTGTTAAGGGTTGCCGAGCAAGACCCCTACTTAACTCCCCCACGTGGCTGGAAAGAAGTGCTTTATTACTGAGTGCCTTGATTTGCCTTCCTTAATCTTTCTATCTACGAGTGTAAATCACGTCGATTTGAAAATAGTTGTTATTGACGATTTTTACAAATAATCCATTCTGAACTAGGATAGGCACTAGTTATTTTAAAACTGTTCAAACTAACGTCACGCTGTTTACCCGCAGTAAAAACAATAGAACTCCACACTCTTGTCTGGTACTCTATTATATATTTTAATAGAGTCATCCACCAATACTTGGTTCATCTTATCACTCCTGGTCTCTTGGAGAGGCCTTCTGCTACCGTTGCCTTCAGCACTCGCCTCACATTTTATCTTTGCCATCTTCTCCCCGCTTTTACATCTTACGTGACGAAACCATCTCAGCGACCCTTTCTTTAATCTATCAACTCAACAATTCAATCACTTTTCTCTCCTTCATACATACACACACAAAAACAAACATTCGTCAAACGTTCACTCTCCATATATACATTGGACATCGTGGTCACCGGGCCTTCCCTATTCATTTCACATGGTCGTAAAATCAATCAAAGAATTGAAAAATTACGGAATTCTACTAAAGAGCATTAAAACGCGTAATAAAAAAATTATTTTCTAATTCTTCCAACAATTGTTTGCCAATTTGTGTTGTTTTCATTTGCGTCATATTTCAGGACCGTTTGAAGAACAGCGCTGAATCAAGCACCCTAATGGCGGGCGCAGCTTCGAGATTCGCGGCCTGCGCCCTTCTCCGTAATGTAGAGGCATTGCGTGCTGGCGCAATATTTCAAATCTTTGTTTCTTGCAGCCATTGCTCTGACTTTATGTCTTTCATAATTCTCCATTTGCGACCGTCTTTATGATACAGATATCATTAGAAGGCGACCGGGGGGCATTCTCCCGCCCTTTGTGCAATCGCGCGGGAAAATGCGTCGAAAGAGTACAAATAATAAAAGAACGTTTATTTTTCAGGTGTTTAATATATTTTCAAAATGTAGTAACACTCGATTCTCGCTTGTGGGGCAGTCTTTTGTTTATCTACGAGGAAATGTGACATACGGATCCCATTCATATTTTTATGGTTTTATTGGTTATTTCTCAGTATATGTATTTTAAATTTATTTACTAATCTACGCCCTTCGGGGCTTTTACAAACAATAAAGTAAAGTGTATATTAACTGAATGAATAGTGATTGCCCATGAAATAAAAACAAAAAAATATAATAATATAAAGTAGAAAACAAATACATAGCAGTGGCACAATACTGAACGATACATACAATATAAAGTAAAAAGGAAATATTTAGCAAAAACTTGAAGAAACCATATTATAATAAAAATAAAAATAAAATAATACTAAAAAGGAGAAAGCAATAGCACAAGTTGAGTAAAAAATAATGTTATAAAAAATTTACAAAACAGTTTGATATCTCACCCCATGAACAACTGGTATACTATCCACTTATTTAAGTTAATCTATAAAAATAAAAATGTAAATGTTCGTTTGTACAAAATTGCTAACTTCTGAAAGCTCTTCACCGATTGCTTTGAAATTTTGGCACAACGTTGCATTCGAACACGAGGATCTTTTTGTATCATTACTTTGTTTTTATATACCTACTATTTATTTATATAAATAAAAATGTAAATGATTGGCCAAAATCTCAAATCTCCTAAATTTCTTCAAAGATTGCTTTGAAATTTTGACACAACACAAGGTTCCATTCAATCACAAATGGTGATTCCAACAAAAAGGCCATGTGGTATGAAAGTAAAAATAATTTGATTCCAAGACAAGGACCTCTGACTACTTGACCACTAGATCTTACCAACAAGGATTTATTTATTTTATTTTTTTCACTCATTACTTCGCCATACTTTTACCACCCATACATACATTGTAACTCCTTTCATTTTGATTCCTGTTTCCTAAATAGGTATCCGAATCAGAAAATGAAAACCAACAGAAGTTGAGTTTAAGGTCACCCTTCATAACATCATAACAGAGCGCTTACGTTAACTGATTGAAGTTCGGCATTGCCAATTCAAACCGCAGTATTTGGGTTCGATCTTTGGGATTCCTGGCGGCTCCACACGACCGCAGAACAACACAGGCGGAGTTGCGGGGAGCGAGTTGTTCCACCTGCCGCCCGCCACCCCCACTCCCTCTCTTCACCGCCGAGGGGACGTGCGGCTAACTTCACCTCGCTCTAGGAATTCCTCAAATGAGTTTGACATCAGGTGAGGAAAATCTTCCCTACTGAGTGTACTCACTGCCTGTCGTGTCTTTTAATCACCATTTGTGATTAAAAGGCACGACAGTGACGTGACTTTGATGCTTGTTCCATATTGTGACTTAGCGCAAAGCGTGATGCCTGACAAATAAAATGTGTACAATGATTTATTTCAGTACGGGTCAACGTTTGCGATAATGTCGTATACGTCATTAGTTTTATCAAATTATTCTTTGCGTCTAAAAAAATAATTGTTATTCTGTAGTTCTTAAGAAGTTGCTCCCGGGAAAAGAAAATTTAATGACTTCTCTTTAAGAAAATATTTCGAGTCTTTGACGCCTCAGGGGCGCAGCTAATACTATTAAGAAAGCTGCAACTAAATCCAACATTTATATTTCTGTTTTTAAATCAGTCCTTTTTATTTTAAAAGGTCTAACAAATAACAACAAAAAAAATGTGTGATGGTGCACATTTTCATATTTATTATAAATCGGATGAAATTCTTTGCATTCATCTTTAAATTCATTTTTCATAGTAAAATTACAAATATCCGTCAAGTGCTGTCGGTAAAGCCTGGTGGTGAGACTTCAAACTTGCAGTATATAAAGCAACAACATTAAATATAAATACGTAAACACCTAGTAACAATTCAACTATTCAAGGCTGAATTAGAGACTACATAGGTATGTCCTATCTTAAAATACTGCATTTATTTTAGAGCCGTGTACCTACCTACCTACCTAAAATGCATTTAAACATCTCAACATTATATAATTAGTAGTATTTTTAAACTATAGACCTGTGTAACATAATTATTAAAACTGGGTTTTCCCTATCATTGGCATAAATTCATATACAAACATTTAATGGCTTTAAATTTTAATTATTCGTATTTCAGATATAAATTTAGATCTCTTTTAGTTTTTCACGGCGAAATTTATCGAGATCGTCAGGTTTTCTTGGTTTTTCAGTAGCGTTATATCTTTTTATATTTTAAATGCTTTGTCTCGCGGACAACAGCCGTGATAACGTTTTAAAAAACGCGACGAGATTCTTTTGGCTCTGGATTCCTCGTAATCTCCAACTGTTCGGACTGGCTTTCGGGATAGCGTCTTTTCGGGAATACAAATTACGCTGTCTCCGACCATTGCGCGGGGTATATCATCCAGAAACAAGACAACGGGAACAACGTTACCGGCTCGCTTACTCTGTGACAATTCCGTTAGTGTACGGCACCGTATCATATTATTGCGGCCCGTTGCGGCTAAGGGGACCAAATCACAAAATCAAGACACATAAAATATTTTCGGGCCAAATAGTCAGAAGTGCTGTATTTTTATAGAGACTTCAAATATATGTATATTTACTCTTTTTCTTCTTCTTCTTCTTGTTCTTTTATAAGATCTGTCGATCTGTGATACAGAAAACTACGCCTCCTGGGACAACGAGGTCCGTGTTACTCATTGTGATAAATACGACTTTGTTCCTCTGATGTTGATCTTACTCACTGCATTTGAGTATTTATAAGCTAGGTTGGGTAATCATTTTTTGATAAACCTAGAGATTAGATAACCATACTTTTATTGTCACTTATTTATTTTGTACCTATGTTCTGTCATCAAATCGTTAATGCTATATAAGGAAAAAGTCATTTCTAATGTACTTATTTTGCCAGTCGATACGTATGTGTGGAGAACATGTACACGGAGAACACGTGTTCTTAAGTACATGAGGAGTATATCATCTTGACTCTATTATCAAGACTCAAAAAAAGGTATCCATATGACTTTCTACTTCGAAGATTCGAGACATCACTAATATTACTGTTACAGATCTTCTATAATGCTATTTCAGATAAAAAAAATAATAAAAATACATTAATTATCCATTTAACATGCTGTTATACTTATATTTTAGATTTCTCTAATAGTCTAACGAGGGTCGACATTCAGTTAACTGGATCAACAGCAAAAAAACAAAAAAATAGATAAGGCAGCAACTGGATGTGGAGATAATGTCGTTCATTATCAATACAGGGAAAATGTGGGCTAAAATGTTATATTGTTGATACGCGCATCTGAGGGATGTAAACAAAAATCCCGCACCTGTGTCTATTTCTCAGAAGCTATTAAACCCAGCCGCACTGTAAAATTGCCAGGCTTCTCAAAGTTGCATATTTCCAATGAATTTGACTGCCGGGAGCTCCGCCTAGAAACGGTTGTTCTCTAATCCATTCCTACCAACGCCGAAAATATATAAAAGCCGTGCGCTTATAATCCCGGCCAGGATATACTGTTCGAAAGGCTCTAACAGTCCTCGCCTTACTAGGAGGTGTCCGGGAGAAATTCCTGGCGAACCTAGGAAACGGCCGCCGTAGTCGGGTGTTCTCCTGCCGGGCCGTACCAAGTCGAGCTTATGTGAAACTCGAGTCTCGTCGAGTGTCTCCAAGAAGTCTCTTTGCCATCGCTCTTGCTGTCGAGTTTTTTCCAGCAAGAGCCTTCGGCGAATCTGTGAAGTGAGATCAAGAATTCCACCGTAATATTGTTTTGTGACTACGCCAGAGACCTAAGTGCTTGTACTAATTTTATTTTATATTCTGTGTGTTCTTTTATACTTCGAATGTTTATATTTCTGCGTGTTCCTGTATGTTTCTACTGTTAGTATTTCTGTATTTTCCTCGTATTTTAGACTGTAAATAAATTGTTGTAAAAAAGAAGCTTTTTAAGTTATTTCCACGTCCAAGTCACTTGCATACATAACTTGAAACAAACCACTCCGTTTCAATGTATATTTATTATAAACATCATTTTACAAATACCTTTATTTATTTACTTAAATATTTTTCACCCTAACCCTATTTAAATTATGCAGGGTATGTTTTAGTATTTGGGTTTAAGATTCACCACGCCTCTCGGTGAGATATCTTCACCACAAACGGGGGAGTAGACACAAAATATATATAAAGCGAAACTGGCTTTATGTTTCGTTTCCCTCTCGACGGGAATTCCCATTTTTTGTTTTCATTTAATCTAACAAGTGTTCTTCTAAATTTGATTATTTGTTTAACATGAAACGAAATAGAAATTATATCTTACCTTTTTTTATTTATTCTTATTTTATTCTTTTAATTTTTATTTATTTGTGTTCCATTTTATATGTTCAATCATTGTAATTGTCACAATTTTTAAGTGCCTTGAGCGAGATGACACGTTAATCTTGCATGCCATACCAAAGCATAGGCTCAAATACACGCAGTATTCATTCTAGGAGACAGAGATTTTAATGTCGAATATAAATATGCAATCTTTCATCAGTCTGTGTAAAATATTTCACAGCGTTTTAAATATATCTCGAGTCTATACCATTAAAAGCTATCTCTACCTTAATAAGTGGTCTATTCATATTATACATATTTGTCGGTTTAAATATTGCAATATGCAATATTTAAACTGCCAAATTCAATAATATTTAGCTTTTAATCTATTTAATTAGATTTTATTTCGATTTAGATATTTTATTAAGATAAAATATATAGATGTGAATCGGTTTCAGACTCTAGATCTCTCTTCAGAGTAGTTTTAAAAAAAATCATGAATTAAAGAAGTTTTTTTGTTAAAGATGTCTAAGCGCAAAGTTACCGCTTCCAATATAAAATTAGTACGTAATTAAATACATAATAAATATTAATCCAAGATGTTCTTAAAACTCTGAAAAGCCGAGCCGAATGCGCCAACAGTTAAAGAAAAGTAATGTTAAGGCTAACAGCTCTACCGAGAAGGTTTCCACAAGGAATTACAATATATTTTTTCTTTTCCTCGCGTCTTTCTTGGCCTTTCTTTGTCGTTTCTATTTTCTCTCCCGACCACATTAACTTTCTCGTTTTACATATTCTAAATGACACATCCGAATTCTTGAAGCAATGAATTTAACATTTTTTTTGTTCGTAAATTTTACATATTTGACGTTCTTGTACTGCATAAGATCAGCTCCAATAAACTGTTATGAATAATAGTTTTAGTAAATAATCTTAGCATTTTTTAAGACTTAAAGAATGAGAAGAAGCAAGAAATTAAATAAATTGTTATTTATCTACAAATAACTGTCTATAAATCTATATAAGTCTGTTGCATGTATTGTATCGTATGATATAGAGCATTCAATAGCAGAAGTGTTTCCCAGCAAACACAGATATTGTGCTTCTTATACTACTGTATGGAATGGAGTCTTGGGTATCCTACAGAAGACACGTTAAGAGTCTGAAAATGTTCCACCAACGATTCCTTCGCCGCATTCTACATCCTCTGGAGCGACCACATATCTAACGTTACTGTTTTGAGTCGCTCTAAATGTCGGCCAATTGAGGACATGATTGTGGAAGCGAGATTGAGATGGACGGGACATGTGTTACGCATGGGCGATCACAGACTTCCGTAGAGGGTCTTATATGGGTGGGCAGGCGAAAGGCCGAAGGACAGAAGAAAAAGTATAAAGACTGTCTCTGAGAATCGCTGACCCTATATGGAGCAACTAGTACAAGATCGTGTAAACTGGAGGAGAGTTTTTTCTCTGCTGGGCTCTCTTTCGGGCTGATGGTGTTACGGCGGCCAGACGAGTAAAAAATGTACAGCGAGCCGCAACCATGCGTCAACGGGACTGATCAACGCAACCTGACCGCATCCTTTGTGAAGTATACGGGAGAGAGTGCGCCTCTCGAATAGGGCTATTTTTCCATCGCAAAGCTCATGAGAGGCGCAGCATTAACTAAGTCAGAATGGCGTGGGAATCCTCGATCCCGAGGCTCGGCTACAACAAAAAAATCATGGTAGTGAAGCTGGACCTAACAAAACCTAAAGAAAACGCTATTAAAATATAATTATTTTGTAGCTTTGGTAATTACGGAACAGTGTAATATAGTGAAATAACTATCATTTTTAATTCGTTTTATGTTGAGTAGAAAATCAAAAGCAGCAATATCAAAAAAAAAATTAAAAAATTTCGTATCGCGATATCTATACCTATAAAGCCATGTATTCACTAGGGGACAAATAGCGAAACATTCCGCTCGGCATGTCGCATCAACATCTACGCTCATGTTTCGGGGACAATGACGCGTTCATTTGACGTATACACACCGGGACTCGCATATCTTGTCGCGGAAATGTCATCCGATGAGGTTATGATGACAGTTGCAGTATCTCATTTGGCGAAAACGGGTTTCCGCGCAATTCGAAATGTTTTTTTGGGTCGCAATTTCAAATTAACGAGGTTTTACTGTAGTAAATTGAATATTATTAAAAACAAGGTCCTTTTTGCAAATAATTATTGTTTTCCACACGTCACGGAAATGCCGCCCTATGAGGTTATGATGACAACTGCGTATCTGTTTATGTTAATGAGTTTATCGAAACGTAAGAGGAGGAAAAAGAGGAGAATGCGAAATTATTTACTGCAAAGAGAAAGAAGGACGGACATTCTATGCTATCTTCGATCGATACAGCTCGATAAGTTCAAGAACAATTTCGTTTCCCCACATTGTCACCTTGACAGATACAGCGCATGCGTATTCACTTGTAAACATACAACGTGGTACTGACGCTCCGCGTAATGTTGCAGTGAGCTCGCTTGGGTACCGTGCGCAAGGCAACGTTGCCACGGCACGTAGAAATACCGCGCTATGTTGTGCGCGACGTCGCGGAACAGTGCACGACGTTGCAACGCCACGTAGACTCTATGCCGCGCGTGCTGTTGAGGGACAATTTGTCCCCTAGTGAATACATGGCTTAAAACTCTATGTCTGCCTGTCTGTTCTCTATACAAATCTATACCGTTTGTCCGATTCGACTCAAATTTTGGAAACTTATTCTTTTGGACCCGGCGGGAAACAAAAGCAACATTTCCTCCCACCATTTTTACCCCTTCCCCTCCCCTAATTTGTTAACAATGCAAATCTGTACCATTCAACCGATCGGACTCAAAATTTGGAAACTTATTCTTTAGGACCCGACGGGTAACATAGTAGATATTTCCCCCCACCACTTTTCTTTATTTAGTTGTAAAAAGAAAATATTTTTACATCTAGTTTAAAACATAAATCAACATAGCAAAATAAACACAAATATTCCAAAAACATGTCAACATAAATCAATATAAATAACTATAAATAGAATCACATTTTCACATCTGGCACAAAGTAAAGAAATTTAAAAACGAAAATATACATTAAACAACATAACACGATCATACATCAAACTTACTTTTCATATATTTTGAACTTAACCTACGAAAAGTATATTTATATTTAAAAGTATATTATTAGTAGCATCGATATAAATGTGAATATAATTTTTGTTTATATATTTATAAATCTGTCTGTTCTTTCCTCTCAAAAATGAGCAATAGAAATTCATAGATCCTTGGCATTTAATTTATTTTACAGATTTGATTCTTAAATATTTGCAAAAAAAGTGAGATGAATTACATTCCATTAAACTGAGACTAATTACATTCCAATTTAGTTCTAATAGGTTTTTTGATTTTAATTAACTTCATAGACTTTTCTAATCTAAGAAATTTAGTTAGATTATACTATTACAATGATGCAGGTATAGATAGATCTCTACTGGGATTTGCAATGAGGAGTTCTCAAAAACAAACAACCACTAGTTTTTATATATTAAAAAAAATTATAACAACTTTGTGAGGTTAAGCGAAAGTGCCTTTTTCGCGTGTAAGGTGACCATAGTTGTTTTGTTGCCAGAATTTTTCAATAGGTCAATAATGTGTGACGTAAAAATATTCACAATTTTTAACAACTAATAAAACATTGTTTCAAAAATAAAGGATGAGCTTGTCGAGTTTCAGTCACATCCATTGAATAAAATCATGGATAAGTAAATTGTACAAATAGCGAAACAGCATACTTCTAATATTTCGTTTCAAACATGAAAATTTCTCATGTGGAAAATGATTCTGATATATATTTTTCCATTTTTATATTGAAGTACTACATTGTTACCCGCTGTGCCGGATGAGAATCACGTGAGTACAGAATAACGCCCGTCTCTCAAAGATCTCGAACAAAAAACACAACTTTTTTTAAATCATAACTATTTTTCTACGTTACCCTTTTTTCCCAGAGCTGTATTTTTTCCTTCATTTACTTACTATCTGCACATTATATATTTTTTAAAGTATTATATAAAACAAGAAGAGAAAGTCCGAGCAAGAGCTACTAGAACACAATGCCTCTTCCATATTCCTGTTGCTCGTACCAACTCCGGATTATGCTCACCCATAGTGGAAATGTGCCGTGCCGTACAACGATTTATTCACCGATATTGACATCTATCGTGTGTCTCTGTATCACCGAAGATCATAAGTGAACATAATTACGCGTCGCAGCATTGAATTAATACTTGATTAATAACTGAATATTGATTCATTACTGCAATGCAAGATATAAATAAAGTTAGGTAATACGTATACTTTAATATTGTTATTTCATTTATTATGTTTTATTCATTACTGTTAGCGCTTATCTTTTTTATTTTAATTTACTTATATTATTATTATGTATTACTTTTATTTTTATGTGAAATATGCAAGCATATAAGTTACTATACTATCTATTTACACTCTCATACATATATACATTAAAATAGTAATCCAGATATTATCTATGCTAAAGATTGAAATAGAATGCGGATAAGTCAGCATTATTTTCAATAATAACATTTTTAAACAACTTTTCATAAATATGTTTGGTTGATTTATTGTCTGGGGGATATGCTTTATAGACATATTTTACGAATTAGGGCACATGTTATTTAGAAAAATGGACGTTGAAAAAAAGAGACGTTTCTGATCAAAAGTCTTGTTCATCAGAAAGTTGATATCGTAATCTTCTGTTATAATTATGATTGCTTGAAAAAAAATTGTTAATTCAAATTTCTATTAAAAATTCTAAACACAAGATACAAATTAGTTGTGAATAATCATATTTTTTTAAAAAACTCTGTAGGGTAAGAAATAAGTCATTTTAACAAAATTTTATTTTTGTTAGTATATAACCAAGACCCACCAAGGGTTGTAGTGCCGATAATGATGATGATGATAACCAATAAAAACTTAACTTTTTTAGTGGTTGCACACTAACATAAATAACATTTTTGATATATATTTTTTTTTAAATATCTGACAGTTAATGCTTTAAATATAAATAATAAAATAAGTCATTCTTCAAGTCGACATTGCGTTGGTACTTATAGTATTATTAGAAAATAATCAGAAAATGTACACAGTATAATGCGGTTATGAAAATTCATATTGATTTTTCTGGTTCGATGACATTTTTGTAAATTACTCATCTTAACGATGGTGCCTCCAGAAAGTAAATAACTATACGTGTATAAGAAAAGTATTGGGTATAATTTAAGAAAAGGAGAAAAAATAATCTATATAGTCTATTTAGATGTTTTATAATCTAACCTGTCATTTTTCAACTAATAAAAATCATGAATAATATCGCAGGAATTTCAATTATTACTCAATTAAGACATTCAGGCAAAAAAAAAATTTCACTTGACAAATATAAAATTAACTTTTTCAGCATTAATTTAAATGAATTATCTTATTTGAAAAATAGTTATTCTTTTTATGTAAATGAAAAAATGGCATATGCCTACTATACCACCCTTCGTGAAGGCGGGATTGAGCGAGTGGTATTTTTAATACGCCAATGTAACAAATAAGAGTGCCGTGTGTCTAGCATAAATATATTATTTTCTTGTACGGCGCAGCGTGACAAGATACACAGTAATCAGGAAACGTGCCGTATTTCTATTACATTTTTTCTTCATGCGCCTATAAAATATTCTGCTTTATTTGGAAAATAATATACGGATGTAACTCGGTGTCCCGGAAAAATACAATATTGCGAATTGTCATATTCCGGCGCGAAATGTTTTGTTTTTACGATTTATATAAGGAGTTATTGATATTTAGCTGACGCAAGGATTCGGACCCTTATTAAGAAAGGTCCGTGGTATATTTTTATTACGGACCCGTTCTTTTTTATTCTCGCTGGGTACGCCACTGAGGGCTCTAGAGGAAGAAAAGGCTGATTCGAGTGTTCCTTCGGTGCGGTCCAGATAATGTGGATCTGTCTCACTTTTTGGTTGACGTCGTTGTGTTGTGTGCACAAGATTTGTAAATGTCCGCAAATAGGGTGCGTTAGATAATTAACATATAATTTTATTTATTGATATTTTGCATTTCATTGAGATCTTGTTATGCAATATCTGACGTTATATATAAAAAGATTTTCCTAATTATCTTGTCCATACTTACGCACATAGGTAATCGAGATTTTTATCAGGGACCTTATCTCATACCTATTTAACCATCATTAGATATTTCAAAGGTCATTTAATTCATACTTTTAATCATTTATTCCATATTTCTTTTAATACTGTTCACTTTGCTTTCGGTAGGTATATTCATTATTCCAACATTATTTTTTATATACAACCAATACTTAAAAGAAAAAGATTTAAAATTTAGTACGTTACATATTTGTTTGCTGAATAATACATTCGCTGGTCATTCGTTTGTTGATATTAAATGTATAGATACTGTTATAACTTAACGGCACAGATATAATTTGATGGCTACACCATAACTTGCTATTTATTCGTTATCAGACACTGCCCAGTCGGCAACCACCCCTAACGACTGCCGTAACGCTTTCGTGCCACCCCGACATGTCCCATTATATCACTTGTGGATCCGTTACAATTAGAGGGAGGAGAAGTGGCATTAATGACGTAATTATATGTTTTTATCGTTGTAATTGTAACAAAAATGCTATTATAGGTCGACCACAATCAAAGGACCATTCCCTGGCTTTTTCCGGTAAGATGAAAGCGGGGGAAAGTTACCTGGCAAGCCCGTATAAGCCTTCATATAATATTCCAAATAAATATATATTTTTTAGTTTAAAAAAGATTGCTTATTTACTAGGAAAACTTATTTTGTGTTCATTTTTTGCATATTTTTTGCGCATATTCTTTTGAATGCGGTCTAGCTATAATAATCGAAGTAATGGTATACAACTGCCAGCGATTTTTTCATTTTTTGTGTTGCCTATTAATGTGAATATTACCCTGGTTGCCTAATATTATTTAATTTAAAATCATCTTGTATAATCAATAACTTTACTTTAATATTGTATTGTAATGTAACAATAACTGTACTTTGCATACTGTAAATTAGGGATGCATCCAATACCGATACTGATACCGATATATCGGCATTATCGTGGGATTTCCGATTTATCAGAATCGGTGATATTAATTTGCCGATATACCGATACATTTTGAATTTCGCACTATAGATAATCCATGTGTAAATGCGCCATCTTCGCGCTTAATTCGTTCATGTTTAAACGCGGCCCAATTTGTCTACGCTCGGGGAATCCCCGCGTTTCATAATTTAATTCCGAACATGGAATATGTGTCCCATCAATATTCTTAATATTCTCAAACTAAGCCTGTGCTATCAAAATAGAACTAAATTGCTGGTGCCCTGGAATGGGATCGGACCACTGACCACCAAATCACTAGGCGAGCGTCATGACCACTACAACAACAAGCTACTCATTTAATAATCTAAACGTAATGTTCTGTTAAATTACAATTTTTAAAATTTCATTATAAAGTAAAAATTCTAAATAAATATTATACAAGTAATTTCGTCTGTTTCTAATCTAAACCCACAACTTTTGAAATATTCACTGTTCGCATCGGTATCTGTATCGATATCATCGATACTTTTTATAAATATCGGTATCCTATCGGCAAAGGCGTATCGATGCATCCCTAGTGTAAATATGATCTAGGAAAAAAATTATATTGGAAAAACCGGCCGAAATTTTAATGTAAAAAGCATTAGAGATGTCTGTATATATGATATGCAAATTCAGAAAAACCATAATCATGGTTTTTCTGAATTTGCATATCATTTCTTATAAAATTATCACGGTTTTGCTAAAAATTTAGGTGTATTTTACATATAAATAATTTTGGTCTGAAATTTAATAATTTAGAATCATTAGAAATTAGTAAAGCATTTAATAGCAATCAAAATATTATCAATAATAATTAAATTTAACTTTTAGTCCATTTCTAAAAAAAATCCATTAATTTTGTGTAATAAAGAAATTCATCAATAATATTTAGGAAATAATTTTTTAAATAATATAGAAAACCAAAAAACAAAAAAATCTTTCATTTTGATAATTTATCATTTTTGACTTTTATAACAAAACAACTTTTATAAAACAAAACAAAAAAAAATTGACATTTATTAAAAACCCTGACGATGGAAAGGTTTTCCGAAATATGTAGGTGTAATTAATGAGTATAAGTAGATTAAACAAATAATAAAATTATTTTTTTTAAATATCAATCTACAAAGTTGCTCAACCATTTGAAAAAATAAATATGATCTTATTGGTAAATTATTTTTTGATTTTAAGTGTAGGTATTCTTTATTTTTTGCATTCTTATGATAGACCCATAGAAAAAGTTATAAACTGGAATTCTCACTCATATCTACGCTCGAATACATAATTTTCAACTTATTAGCAACACAAAGGAGCTGCTGCGAGCTATCCAAGATAGAGATGGTATCTCTCGGATGATCGGGGGGACAGAAGAAGAAGATCTAGACGATTATTGCTTAAAATGTTAGATGGTATAAAAGCTGAGGTTTAAAAAAACAGTAGTTTGCAGTAGGTATGCATCTTTTATTATATATACACTAATTTGTAAAAATAAATATGAGAATCTCATCTAGGGGTGTAGTGTGTACTTCAAAAAAAATGTATTTATTATGAAGCCACTTATCGCTATTCTATTAAGCCGCTTATCGCTCCAAAAAATAACCTGTATCGGAATTTTAACGACATGCGTAAATAACGGGTTAATGTGCGTTTAACAGATTCTCAGAGTGCGTGAACGAACCTTTGAAATATCACCTTACTTATAGATATCGATCGCCGCTCATGTGAGAATAGATTGAATAGCACCGATGATATCCTTCCTCAATACTCACACTACATCTTAATTAATCCATAATGATCGGTTGTACAAAACGCGTAATGAGCCCACTGAACAGTGATCACTGATCACTGAGACTGTGCGCACTCAACACATAGAAACTGTATGTGCCTGTGAAACGGTGTGGCTGTTAAATAGGAATCGAAAAAATATATTTCTTCACGCATGTAAAATCTTCGTCACAACCATATATTTAAAAAAAAAATTTTCGCTTCAACAGGCCAGGAAGCCCAATTACAGAAGCGAAATACATCACAAAACTCCCAGGCTTGAGTAAATCACAGATCAAAATTGTGACCTCACCGGGAATCGAACCCGGAACCCTCGGTGTGAGAAGCCAGTGTCATACTCACTGCGCTACAAGGGCCGCCACAACTTAAAACATTAAGGACACTAGGATTTTATAGATTAAAATAGTGAAATATGAGGCGAGTATTCGCGAAAACGGAGCTATGTAAATTAATCAAATATTATTATTATTATGTCACAATTTTGTTCTGACAATACCTAGTGTCAAAATTTTTAAAAAAGTAACATGGTGATGATGGTGTACTGTAATTAAATAATTATTTAAATTATAATTTTTTCCATGTCGTACGTATTTTCTAGAATAGGATTCCAAACGATAGTAAATGCTACAATTTTGAAATACTAAGTGTTATTATTTTTGGATTCGTCAATAATGTAAAAATTGATAGCTGCACAGACAATTAGTTAAAATATTTAATAAAATCATGTAAAGTTTTTTTATTAAATGTTTACATTTCTGAAATGTATTTAATTGACTTAATTTATGATTACTGGCTTAGGTAAATTAATATTGTTTGCATAACTCATTTTAACATATAAATGAGAAGAGAATCGAAAGAAAACATTATGCCCATATTGAAGCCAATAGGATCTAGGTATTGGAATTAGATGAAGGTCTTTTCGAAGCTTCAGCATTCGAAGAGCATGCACGGGAAGAAGATGAGTGAATATAAAAAATGGACGAGACATGATTAGTAATCCAATAAGTATAAGTACATGAGGCGAAAATTAGTAAAAAATCTACCAAGTCGTTCAGCTTTGGTTGGTCTTTATAGTGTCAACACCTTGAAACATTTATGTTTTTACGTAATGGGCAATGGGTTTTATTATTTACACGTTAGGTTTTTATCCCACACACCTGAAGCCAGGTACGTAACTCAGTGCTTAACACATACTTGGATTAGCGCCTGGACACAAAGTAGATACTTGTTTGGCATTGAAGAACATTATCAGACACCATTAAATTAAACGATTGTAATTTATCCATTGAGATACGAGCTGATTAATTTCTAGCGTGCGACTGGTCTCGTTTAAAACGTACAAGTGTTGCTACGATTCGGTGTTGAACTTTAATTTTGTTGTAACTAACTAACTAACTAACTAACCATCACGCCGTTTCCCTGCAGGGGTAGGCAGAGAGGATTGAACGCCACACTCTTCTATCCTGGCACACCACTTTTGCTTCGGCCACATTCATACATCTTCTCATACACGTTCTACGATTGTTGCGGCTTTTAACAGGGCCATCCTCAAATACTTGTAGTACCTGATACCTGATTTTGTTGTATAATATTGTTTAATTGAAAAAAAAACTCCTAAGAAGTTAATAAAACACTTTGCATGTATAAAAAATATTTTATAT
Source organism: Agrypnia vestita (assembly GCA_016648135.1). NCBI lineage: Eukaryota > Metazoa > Arthropoda > Insecta > Trichoptera > Phryganeidae > Agrypnia > Agrypnia vestita. Next base: position 103,486 of record JADDOH010023106.1, on the reverse strand, counting down.
ATATATCACATGTCATGGCGGCGGGATGAATTAATGAAAATGCTGGGATTTAATACAGGATTTATTAATTACCGATTAATTGATTAAATAAACGTACAAGGTCACTTAACACTATTTAATGTAACTCTATTATTAATTAAAACCGTTTCGTTATTTATCACTCGCTTTAACACTTTATTCACTATTCACTAGAACATTCCATCCAATTTCCACACATCTTATTTCGCTTCGGTTTATTCCGCTACGTAAGAACTCTCCAGAATATCGCTGTCGAATAACCACTTGCTTGGCCGCCCTGGCAACCCGCGACTCGCGGCTACCTCCCTTTTGCTTTGCTTCCGTGCCGCTGTCAAGCGCGCCTCAAAAACAACAACTTACTCACGCACTTACGTTTTTACGATTTGGTGAATTTGACATACAAGTAACGAAATTATTCAAGTGATTAAATTCAGTCGAAAATTTTTGGCGGCCCCGTAAAAACATCAACAATCGACGAAAATGCAGAAGATCAAGCTGTTTTTAATGCAATTTTACGATGACAAAAATCACATATTAATTGAGGTGCACATTTACAATTTGTTATTCATTCAATTCCTAAAATAATATATCTACATATTATAATATTAGCTTTTTCTCGATAGTAGGTTTTTCTAGTCTTATTAAATGTTTTAAAGAACTTCACAGTGTTTATCGGTTAAAATTAGTTAACAAATTATTATTATGTAAGAAATCACAGAAAGGAAACTATATAATAGTAATTAAAAGCAAAATTTATAATCCTTTTAAATTTTAGTGTGCAATTTAAATTACTCGTAATTTCGTTATAAAACCTAAAAATACATTAATAATTAATATTAAAGAATATATGATGTTATCATTTATTATATATTTTCTTGTTTAAATATTATATGACCGCCAATTAATCGTCATATATTTTATTTCAACTGTGAAAAGAATAATGTAACTGTCGTTAAAATATAGTAGCAACATATTTTAAACATTTCATTTATTATTTGAAGACGATGGCTTATTTCTAGCTCTGTCAAAGTCACACCCGGTTACAGATTTGTTCAATAGTCTTGGTGAGATCTGAAAAGTCGATACGAAAAAAATGTGGTTCAATTGGGTGAGGATAAGTGAATGACCCTTGAACGTCAAAGGAAACAATTAGGTAGCTGACGGATCTGGAACTCGCTTTCTTTGAAATCCATTAACACCAAGAATTCCCCGCCAGATGTCTCCTTTGTGCATTTTAATTGATATGTTACGCTTTGCTGATGTGTTACATAATACGTTTCTTACGGTAAAAACTATAAACAAGTACATTAGTTTAAAAATATATAAAATGATATAAAAATGCATTAAAAGTAAGTCTCTAAAAGATTGCAATGTATTAACATTATCAATTCTTTGCTTTTGTATGCATATCATACATATTTTGAATGCTGAAGTTGAGACATTTGAGATGCGCGCCATGGAATAGACAATTTAAATAAAATCTCATAGCTTTTATGTATATCAAAAAAAAGATGTTATTTCGCCATAAACCTACCCACTTTTATTAACAAAATCAGCAAAAATTAATGGGTTGGTTTAATTCCAATTTACACAAAACAAAACATTGCCACATGCACGTTGAGTTATTTTGTCACTACTGTAGTTTCGAGAGACTCAGTGGCTCTCATCATCAGATGTAATTAAAAACTAAGCTAAATGAAGCGCTTTCAACCTACTCGATGGTGGGTGGGGTATTATCGGGAGTGGAGTATTTGCGGTAATTAATGGAAATATTCATAGCAGTTAGGTTGGACTTAGGTAGTATTGGTTATTTTTAATAAAACTTAAATGAACCATTTATAACGTAGGAATATTTAATTATTTTCCAACGCCACCAAAGGCTAAGTAACATTTTCTGAATGTATTCTTTTCTTGTTAGTATTTTACTTTACGGACTGTTTTAATTTATTTTACATTTTTCTTCTTCTATGGTGAACCAACATATTCTTGTCAATTTTAAAATCGAAGGTACAGATTAGAATCAAACGGCATTTTAAATATTTTTGATGACGATTCCCCCTCACCCTCCCATTTGGAATGATTTTATCCTCCATTCATTCTCCACCCGTCCCAGCTTGACAAATCACCAATTTAGTATTTAAATTTCTTTTCGCATGCTCGGCGGGACCCAAATGACAGTCGTTTGCCATCACAAACCGCAGATTCATCTCGCGAGTTGATCTTCCACGCTCCCGAGGTCCTGCGCGCCCCCGCCCGCCTCACCCCCGAGAGACGCTCACCTACATAATGCGGAAATATATTGAACTACTCAAACCATCCGTGGTAGGGAGGCAATCCGTTCTCGAAAATATTCTTCAAACGAATCGAATATTCAGGGGTTATTCTATTAAAAATATATATCATACATATTTTTGTGATCTCAACCCGAGTGATTATTTGGGAAAAGCTTTCTCGGGTGGGTTATCGTTATAATGTAATATGCTGGAATATAATATAATATAGATTAATGCTACAGGTAAAGTGAAAGATTTCTTTAAATTATTATTAATATCCCCTTGGACGCCTGAAGTTTTCAAAAAATCGTTTTTTTTATTTATTTATCTTATAGCTTTCCTTTTAGTTCTAAGAAAAACTTGAGTTATCGATCATTTAAAAATTGGCTAAATAATAGAAACTTTAATCAAGCGTAGTAGGTGGTGAATTTTTAAACGAATTTCATTATTCTTTTGCGTTTTTGTCGAAACATCCTTTTCTGTAAAGGAACAATATTTTAAATAATCATCAGCATCATCATTACTTTTGGCTCTACAACCCATGGTGGGTCTTGACCTCCTCAAGAGTCTTCCTCTACTTTTTAAATAATATTAATATGTTTTTTTCAAAAGTTTGCACAAATCTTACTAATACAATTATCTAACACATAGCATACGATTTTTTTGATGAAACTCGCCGTTCGCTAATTATAAATTTTTTAATAATTATAATAAGCAAACGCAATTTTTAAATAATAAGCAAAGCAAATTTTTAAATAACTATTATAATTTTTTAGGAAACTGAACTGGAGTTTTTAGGAAACTGGACTCATTAGCACGAAAAATTGTTTTTTTCGATATGTTTCATCATAGAACTAATATTTAACAAGAAAATAGTTAACTTCTTGATTTCACTAAAACACCGACGATTCAACGGAGAAGGGACAGTACATAGCTCCGCCATTTTTATAAATAATGAAATAAAAACAATCAACTTTGTTTTTTTCCACTTATACTTAAGCCACTTGTTTCACTACATGTTTCGGAAACGTCCGTTTCCTTCATCAGGTGAATTAAGACTGAGGTATGTAGGAATGGTTATCTGGTGTGTGTGTTGTGGATTCGGTAGAAGTGGAGGGGGTATCTAAGTGGTGGGAGATCGGGAACATTGTAAGAAGGGGTGATGTGAAGGGTTGTATTTGATTATTGATTATGTTATTTATTGATTATGTTAAACACAACAAATAACATAATCAATAATCAAATACAACCCTTCACATCACCCCTTCTTACAATGTTCCCGATCTCCCACCACTTAGATACCCCCTCCACTTCTACCGAATCCACAACACACACACCAGACAACCATTCCTACATACCTCAGTCTTAATTCACCTGATGAAGGAAACGGACGTTTCCGAAACATGTAGTGAAACAAGTGGCTTAAGTATAAGTGGAAAAAAACAAAGTTGATTGTTTTTATTTCATTATTTATTCATAATGGATTTCCACAAGGTAAACGCCGTAACATTTAATTACTTACCGCCATTTTTAAATTATATTATCTTATTTTAATGAAAAATATTAACAAATGTATGCCGTAAACATGATAATAAAACGATTTTTGTATGTGCATTAGTAACGTAATTTTTTTTTATTTGAATATATTTTTTAATGCCTCTAGGTAGTGTAACCCATTGAATTCAAGTTAATTAAAGAAAGATACAAGCATACCTACTTTAATATCTAAAAATCGCACACGACAAAAACATTATTATCCTATCACAAAATTTTAACATCTCATTTGGGCAACATCATTATTATATATAGGGTGTACCAGAGCTAGCAGCAGAAACTGTATGCTTGTTATGAGACTAAAATGTTCAAACAACCATGACCTAATATTAATAGTTATGGAGATATGCAATATCAAAGTTTGCATTTTTTTCAATATTTATGACTTATTTTTTGCAAAAACTTTTATAAAAGTCGAATAAAATGATAAAAACTTTGCAAAAATTGAAAAAAGTTTTTTTTTACAAGATTTTTATCATTTTTTCAAGTTGTATCGAAGCAAATTAATTTTTCATAATCGATATAAGTAACTGTAAATATACTTTTTATGACAATTTATTTATAAGTTTATATAAATAAATACACGATGAAACAAATGTTTATTTTTTTTTAAATATATTTATTCATTAAAAGTACAATATATCATTGTTTAAAGTATGGTTGAATATTTCTTAGTTGTGTATTAAACGCACGCATGTGCATTTGTAATAAATTCGATGACCATTTTTCTATTACAACATATTTTCTTTGCGAATGTCTCAAATTTCAATGCTCCGTAAAACTTAACAAAAAAGTTAAATCCATAAATATTTCTATATTTCGAAATTTTTATCGAGTTTTCTTTCTTATTTTCGCCCAGCAGTTTTGTTAACACATACACATATTCATCAGTTCTTCAGAGACTTTCAGCTATCACAACAGAAATTCAATATTCATAATGATTCCCTACCTACCTTCTTGCCTACCCACCCAGTAAAATAACCCCAGCTATTGGTTTTCGAAAATATGCCTCAAACGAATCGGCAAACATCTTCTGACGCAATATTTCAAATCCCTCGCCTCTGCAAAGCCCAAAGCTATGGGCCTAACGGGATGAAGACATTTTATGAGTGAATAAAAACAGTCCAATATATAAGATATTTTTTTTGCCTTCTCTCCGGGCACGTCTTTGCAAATTCGCGGTCTAACTTACAAAGTGTAATATAATTTCATCATCTCGGATTCAATATTAGCCCCCCGAAGAGGGACTTGCGAATAAAAGTGAATTATCGTTTTTTCTTCCTTAGCTTCGGTATTATACGATTATCAGATTGTTGTCTCTTTCGGACGGGCCGCGACCCTTATTTCATTAGGACCACCTCACATTTTTTTCTCTCTGTTTTAAACCTCACTCACCCCTGTCAAAGGGAGATTTGAAATGCGACATTTTAATTTAATATATTTCTCTTGGAAACATACAACTTTCTAAAAAGGACGTATTTTTATTAATTAACGAATTTTTTATTTCTTATAATGAAATTTTCAATGACAAACAAAATAAATCAATACAGTGGAGATTTATATTCTAAAGAGCTATTTTAATAAGCTTTCGTAATACGCAAAGTCATTGTGGTACCAGCACTGATGTATGGAAGTGAAGCCTAGATGCGGAAGAAGAAGAATAAAAAGACTTGGAAGAGAAATGCATTAGAAATGAAGTTTCTTTGCGTGTACAAAGCAAATCTATCTACGCCAAGTAATGAATATTAAGCTTTTCGTAGCACGATGAACTGAATTAAATAGGGTCGCTAAGGAAGTTTTGCCGTGTGGAACGAATGATCAAGAAAATAATGGTTAGAAAGATATACCACGCGAATATTGATTGAAAGTACGGCCGCGGATGACTTGGCATAGCCAGATAATTCTTCTGGTCTGTTTTGGTCTGGCCATATACCAAAAAATGGTCACGTTAGAATCCTTAACACTTGTATAAAATACGTATGATGCGGATGAGATAAGTCTTGTGTGTCAGGACTGAATAGTGTAGGAATAACGCGGAATGTACCCTGTTTGCCGCGCAATTTTGCGCACGATTGCTATTTTTTAGACTCTTTTTTGAGATGGTTATATTCATGTAAAAATCAACAATAAACACTTAGAAGTTGCAGTTTCTGGTTTCTCAATATACTGACTTCGATAATTACTTATATTTCAATAATGACTTGTACAATAATTACTTATTCATTAAATATTAAAATAAGTAAAGAAATTTACTGTCAGCAATGTACGCACATGTTTATCGAATAAAATCATGGAATCAATAACACTAAAGATATTGTATTTCAATATTTTCGTTCTAAATATATTAAAGAATATAGAAATACTTCATTTTAACACTTTTTTATATAAAAATAACACCTTTTTTAACAGATAAATAACACAATTAATGCACGGTTCGATGACGATATTTGGAATGATTTTTTGTCCGGTTTGCGCGGCAAATGAGGTTACTTGACAACTAGAACTCGTTCATTCATTCAAAAACTAGAGATACAACCAAACATAAGCTTTAAAAACTCACAAACGCAGGAAAAGTAGGCTGAATTCACATACGTGTCTAGGGAGCGCAGATCTGCGCTCCGGCACACAGTGGCTAGAAAAATTTTCGCGCAAATCTGCGCTCCGGCACCCGACCGGTAAATTTTATGGTTAAGTAAGATTGATTGAATATAATGAATTAAAAATAAAATAAATTGTTTTTAATTTAACTTCTAGAGAGACAACTTAAGAAATTTGTGCAACCGCTTTGTCACGTACCAATTTCGAAATATGTAAAAATAATCAGTTGGTTTTTATATATGTAGAAAGTCTTTATTTTTACGGCGACTATACAACATACCTATAGCCCGGAGCATCAGAACCATATTTGTGTAGCCAGTCGGAAATACAGGGTTTTCACTCTCTGGTTCGCGACATCGTGAAAAATAAGATCATTGCTTTCGAAAATAGTGAATATATAATATATTAAAAAGCTGAAGAAAATAAACATAAAAATCGTGAAATAACTCTACCAAGTATTTTCCTATGCAAAATTTTTCACATATTTACGTATTCGACAATAGTCAGGTAAAAAAATATTTATACACGATACTTACATAACATAATTTTAAACAAATAATTACACTAGTACCTTCATATACTAAATGCACCACGGGTTAAAGTTGTGGTAGAAAAGTAAGAATTGTACGTTTGAAGGAGCATCAATGATAAGAAGATTATTTATGAAAAAATCATACAGATAGATGCTTTTTTCCTCGAACAATCTATTAAGTTTTTAATAATATATATCACCTTTAGTTTTAATTTAAATTTAAAATTATGGGTCAACTAACTTAAATTTTATGTAGCAATGAAAAATAATATATAAATTGTATTAATACTTTTATTTTTATTTTTATTTTATTTTATTTTCATTTATTGGTTTTCTTACAGCCATATAATTAATCAATCTTGAAAAAAAAACAATAATTGATGTACAGAGTTTTGGGCCAATTACAAGAAAACACATATATAAAATAAATCGATAAAAAATAAGAAAAAACATGTCCAATAGTGAGTTTGTGTGAGTGTGTGTATTTGTGTGTTTATTTATTTATTTATTTTGTTCTGGGAAAAGTTAACAGCAAAACAATCTTAAAAATTTTCCACTGAATTTAAAAATTTACTTTAACATACATTAATAGCGAATGGAGAGGGTAGAGGGGAATGTGGGACGGGAGTAGAAGGGAAGATATAATGTACAAATTAGTTTGGGTGCGGTAGTGTATTTTATTATATATCATTATTTAAATTAATTATACTAGGCCTGTCTCGCTGCAAAATCTGTGTGAAATCAGAAAATCATACGTATAGATGCAAAGCGCCACTATCCATACGGATCCCAAATGGATAGTGGCGCTTTTGCAGCTTTTCGACATAATATGTTGCTCTTGTGGTTAGGACTCTCGCCTTATGATCCAAAGCTCGCGGGTTCAAACCTCACTCCAGACCACCAAGTTAATCTTATTTTCACAAGAACAAGCGCTTAGCTTAGTTTGAAAATAGCAAGAATATTGATGTTACACGCATTTCTATTAAAAAAATGTACGACTATGGTTGACACTTCTATTAACTACATGAACAGTATTTTATCTAATGTTTTCAATTCGTTATCTCAAAAAGAAGATCTGCATCATTCAGTATAAAAAGGTTATTGATAATGGCAATTGCAAACATACATGTATTATTTTTCCAAAATTGTCTATACCTAGGGTACGCGCGCACTAGCATAATGTCACATCGCAGCGTTGTAACAAAGGGTTTTGAATCGTAGTGCGCGCACTTAGCGGCAAAAAACGCAGCGGCGAAAAATCTGTGAAATGTTACAACTCTCTTAAGGTAAAAAAACGCATCTTTTTCTGCGATCACTGCGCGCTGTTTCGCTGTACCATATAATATTTTATGTGAAAGAACAATGGCTACAAGCAATAATTCTGCTGATTTGGATGAAGATTTTAATATGTATAATAATTAATGATTTAATTTTAATATAATTAATGAAATGCTAATTACGACAGTTGAGAAAAGACCACCATTGTATGATATTACTTCAAAAGAATATAGTGATAGAAACATTAAACATTTCTGAATGGAGTATTTTTATACGTAATAGAAGGTCCAACTAGTTTTAAAAGTTCATAAAAACATTTTTTATTTATTCGATAATATTGGAAGAATTTTTCGGGGTAATTGTTAAGTTCACCAAATATTTTAAAGAACTGCCCGTTGCTCAAATGATCAGCGGCATAATGTCGCAGTGCGCGCGTAACCCTAGACGTGAGGTCCTCTTCTTTCATCTAATCATAGGCGAAATATTACCATTATTAGCTTATCGTATTACTTTGTATATGTTTCTGTGAATTTTGGATGGAGAGCATGATACAGGTTGTCTATAGCTAGAAGAAAAAAATTTACTGGTAGTTTTTTCCCTTGATAATGAGTCGTAAATGTTCAATATACTATGACCTAATATCAGTAAGTATGGAGATATGCAAAATTTGCATTTTTTCAATATTTCTGACTTATTGTTTGCAAAAAGTTGAACTATCATCACAGTAACTTATATCGAGTATGAAAAATTAAAATAAATAAATAAAAAGCCTGCGAAAATTGTAAGTCAATTTTTTAAAAACGTTTTTATCATTTTGGTTAAGTAGTATTATAAATCAAATGAATTTTTCATAATCGATATAAGTTACTATAATGATAGTTCAACTTTTTGTAAAAAATATGAAATATTGAAAATGAAATGTAAACTTTGATATAGATGATACCAAAGTTTATTTAAATATAATTATACTGATATAGTTTATATCAAATAAACATTACAAACTTTACAAAGTTATATTAATATAGTTTATATCAAATAAACAAAAAATAAGTTAAGGAGATATATACAACTATTGATATTAATTAGGTCACGGTTGCTTGAACATTTTCGACTTCGAGGGCAGGAACACCTGTAAAATTTTTGCTTCTAGCTACGAGGTACCCTGTGTGTAGAAGAAACTCGCGTGGGTACACGAACCACCTCGCTTCGGGCATCTGGAAGTGTACTTCGCAACGAAAGAAGTAGATCGCGTCTTGATACGAGACGACGCACCGCGTGACGCCTACCGCGCGATCGTCGGTGCCCGGTCCACAATCGAAATAAACAATCGCTCATTAACCGGCCCGGTGCATCCGCACGGCGGCACGTCCGGCAGGAAGCCGGAAGGGGCCTGGTTAACATTCTGCAGCGCCTCCGCTGCCCCGGGCCATCAGCTGTCCTTTGTGGCTCCCTCGTGCGGAATAACAGCGCCGGCCGGAACTAACTTTTACAATATCGGAATAATAAAGTAAGGCGTTAAAAAAGAAAGTCTTCTCCCCGGTTTATTCGGGATTCTTTTTTGTTTGTTTGTCGGCACCTACCCTCACCTACGTACCTACCCCCGCCCGCCCATTTTTATTGCGAATCCCCGAGAAGACGGCGCGGGATGAAACGCTCTCAACCCACCACCCTCGGTTAATTAATGCCCTTTTTAATGAACAAGTTTACTCTAAAGGGAGAAAACAACTTTTTTAATGTGTTCTCCTTTAAATTACATAAAAACACGAGTATGCCGGAATGAATATTCATTTCGCGCATTATGAATTACTTTTGGGTGTGAGTAAAAGTCGACAAGTCGGGTATTGAAAAACACGTATGCCACATATTAATTTTGGCCGTGTGAAAATTCGAACGCATAATTATATATATTAAAACGGAACTTAAAACATAATTGCTTTTATCAATTTCGCTATGTTAACCGTTAAAAATTACGAAAATTTTGAAACACGCGTCTCTAGTCTCGTGCTAAAGATATATGGGTATATGCATATTATCATATTTTCAAATAGCAATCAACTTCACATTATGCAAAGAAAATTATTTTTCAAATATTTTGTTATTTTCACTATCCAGCAGGATCATTAAGGTAATCGTCTAGCAAAATGAGCGAGATAAACCACTTTTTCTCATATCTTCTCTTGCATATCATATTTTTGTGCGGAAAGGTATCAAATTAAAATTTGTTCATAAGGTTTTATATAATTAAAATACGCACAGCTTCCATAAATGACACAAACTGAATTTTTAATCGATTAATTAATTACCAAACCAACGATATTTTAAAAGTTTTGAAAAGTGCTCCGCTTTGTGGGCTTTATATGACTGTATGAACTTATGGCATGTATTTTTTCCAATAATATTATAAAGAGAATAATTATCGTTAGTTTATTAAAATTATCGCAAAATCTGTCAAGTAACATACTTTTTTCAACGTTTTTTAAATGGATTATTTTTTACTACAATAAATTATAAGAATATTTTTAATATACATGCAAAAAAACAAAAACTCTAAATTCCTGATTAAATAGCTGAAATTGAATGTATTGACCAAGATTTTGTTAACAATTTCGATAAACTAGACAAATAACATGCCAAAATCCTTTAAAGAATAAATTACAAACTTTAAACTTATTTTAATGTGATTTATATAATCGTAAACTGTAAATGAAACGTTAAAAAATGGAAACGAAATAGGCAGTTATTGTAGGTATCTGTCTCGTGGCTAAGAATACAATGGATGCGTTTTTGTAAAAATGCCCCATATAAGATGTTTTATTAAACTTCTTTGGATGATGATGCCGACTTCCATATTTTATTTAGCCTTTAACCCAAAAGAAGAAGACTAAAAATATACGAAAGTATTTCCTACTTCTATTATACTCTACCAGCAGATCAATAACTAAAGAAAAATTTTAAGATTAACAGATTTGCTACATTATATACCTAAAATCTTACTTCCAGATAATAAAATAACATACTTATCAAAAGTAAGCATTTCTAAGTGAAGCATTACAAAATAAATTCTTAACATGGCTTAATAAAAAATTATTTTAGATGAAAAAATAACTTTTTTATTGTGTTATGTCAATTTTAATACATTCCGTTAATTTTTAAAACGGTCTAAGTCATTTCAACCTTAAATTATTATGTTTCCTTATGAGCTACTTGTAAAATTTATATGTCAAAATAAATTATAAATCTAGCATATTATATAAATTTAAGTTGCGTAATATAAAAATATTTTTTAATTAATTCAAACGCAAACCTTTAATTATCTCGAAAGGAAAGAAACATGACTTAGTCCACTTTCATAATTATGGTCTGATCCAGGAATAGTTAGATATTAAAATAGTTAAAATTATCATATTTTCCAGTAGATAAATATGTGCAGTTGCTAGAATCTGGCAATATACAAAATAACGAAACATACCTTATTGATAATCTAAAAAATTTTCAATTTGTTAAATACTTCAGTAAATTGAGTATGTATGCTGTCTTTATCCCTCTAACATTGGTAGGGTTCTCATGGGAGCAAATTAAAAAAACACGTTGGTACTTCCCGTTAATAATACCAAATGTAAACACAAAAGTATACCGATATGTGTGTACATTGGGATATTATTTTGACCGAGTTTTTGTGTAAAATTGCCTACACTAAAGTTATGCGATACCAACTTTGAATTGTTTTAAAGTTTTAAATATTTCCGACGTTTGAACAACAATAAACAGGATTCGCGCACCATCCCTTAGGCTCCTAAAAACATTTAATCCTTTCGTTAAGGGTTAACATCGCCTTTAGAAGTAATCCGATTACTTTTCATTCATATGAGATGTTTGTGGTGTCCTCGAGAGATTTTTTTTACTTTGAAATAACATATACAGGTATCGTACAAAAAATATACAAAATCTATTGTTGAGAACGTACTCTATCTTAAAAAATATGTTATTATATCAAGAAAAGTTTTGTTTATGGGTAGAAAATAGATTTTAATAAAAATCGGGTTCTTATATTACATTTTTATTTCGTTTCCAAAATTATTGTATTTTAATTTTATTTGATTATCATACACATTTATTGTGATTTATATAATTTTCGCTTTCCACTTAATTTTAACTATCCATTTTTTCTTCTTCATGCTAATGAAATGCACATCTTATTTGCAATAAATCACCAGCGTAAGTAGGGGCGTCATCCCTTTAATGTCACTTAATACTTTATACAACCCTCCTCATTTTGAAGGCTCTGAGTAAACTTTAAAAATGTCAAGGTACATATACACCAGGCCGATTTTAGCGCCTGACAGTATGGGGTGTGTAGGCCTGCGCTTCTGAAATGTTTTATCTACAAAATCCTCACCATTCATCGACGTTCAAGCAGCCCCTTTAATAATTATTTATAAATTTAAAGGTTGAGCTTCCCAAAAAGGGTAATTTATGGGTGCGGAAAACTAAAAACCGCTTACCATTGAAAATAGGTGGTATTGGGTTGAGATATATATACTTTACAAAACAATTTACTATTCAATATGTTAAGTTAGACTAATCAGATAGAATGCCACACTTTCATGAAAGGTCGATTGTTGAAGATTCTTAGTATTCTTCAGAGTATTTTCCTAAAAGTTCTACCTAGTGAACATTGTATATTTCTGTTGCTTTCAAATATTTCTGTAATACGCAAACTAAGTAATTTATAAAAATGTAACCACATTTTGTATATTTGTTTTCAATATTTATCCCCGAGAGTTCAAAGATTCAAAGATTTTTATCATGTTGGCGAATGAAATTATGTATATTTTTATATACCTGTTGGTACAATATTAAAATACTAAAAATATTCTTATATGGTCTGAGAACATAATTAGTGGATTTTGTTCACAGTGGGATAATTATTAATTAATATAAATTATAGAAGTATCACGGAGTCGAAAATTTTTATAGGGGAAACGTGTATGGAAATCTTTATAGAGTGGCCCAGGGCTTACGACCTGTACGAGCTGGCTTAAGTGATCACTTTACACAATGCAACGTCCACCAAATTCAACCGTAAGAACATCTACGTATTAGAAGAAGTATTAAGAAAGTTGTATATATGATCTAAATCAGTGACTTTTGTACATTCGAATGGATCATAATAATGTTGTCACTTAAGCGTGCTCTAGGCTTTACTGATCATAGGCCCCAGGCCACCCTGTAAAGACTTCAATACGCGTTTCCCATATAAATAGCATCGTCTCTGTGAGATTTATATAATTTATCTTAATTAATAAATAAAGTTAATTGAAAGTTTTCTTTTAGTTTAAAGAAAATATTTTTGATATCCTGATCAAAATTTCCATGATTCCAAAGTCCATGATTATTTCATAATATATATAAATACGTACATACATATTTGTGCCCTTGTTATGTTTAAAATTACTGACCGCACGTTCAAATTGTATTTAATATTACATTGAAAAACTATTTTTAAAACGAATATACTTTTGGGAGTATTTTCAAACGTGACAAACCATCGCTGGCTATCAGACCACAGTTTGAGATGGCCTGGTGTAGACAGGCTCACGGTTATATTACCGGAAAACTTGAGCTAATTTTCGTTAATTGCTCGCCTTTTTCCCCCGGCGGCTGCCACCACTTGTTTTATGAAGGCTATAACAATTACTTATGTAGATTCCCACCCCGTGACTGGTGCGGGGTGGCGCAGCCAGCACACGGAGGAGCCTCTATTGACAGACAACCGTTAACTTCTCTAAAGGTTGTTGCGTTTTACTTGTAACAACATTTCAAACGTCATTGTCAATCCACCCTTCGAGCCATACCGCAGTTTTAATAACTTCTTAATCATGGAAATATATGGGCAGATAAAAATTTATTAAATAAAAATTATAACGAATAATCGATTCACATTTTTTTAATAGAGTGGCGCACACGGAATACATCCCGTATTAATTTTCTTACATTTTTCTAACAAAGCTGAGCATCAGTGCCATGAAGATAGCTTGCTAGTGTCCTGGAATGGGGCTCGAACAACCGACCGACCGAAAGCTACTTGAATATATATATTTTATATTTTTTATTATGTATATTTACTAATGCTGAAGTATTTCTCGTGGAAGCGTTATAAAAACTCTTTTCAAAGTTACTAGTTCCAAGTTCAAAGGTTAGTCAAAAGTATACATTTTCTGCCAATTACATATCGGCCCGTAATTTGATCGTTTTCGTCGTTATCATCGTCAGCACGTAACTCCACGGCATTGTCCTATGACCTACTGCTTGGCTTAGACCTCCGGCATTCCGTCCATGCTCAAGGGGGCCACTCGGGCCTGTGCCGAAGCGAGCCTATGAGCGAACCTATCCGCAACGTTACTAACACAGCAAGGAAATCACTTAATTTTTATATCATTTTATTACGAAACATACAATTTTTTAAAATTATTTATTAATTTAAATTATTTTGTATGTACGAGTATTACCATATATGTAAGCTTTAATAAATTATAAAAAGAAAATTAATATTTTTTTGTAAAATATAAATATAATAATAAAGGATAAATTACAGAAGTCTCACAGAGACGAAGCTATTTATATATGAGAAAAGTGGATGGAAGTCTCTTATACGACGACTCAGGGCTTACAACCTGTAATAAATCCAGTAACTGTGTTCTTAGAACATACTTTCATATAAAATTATTGTTAAATAGAATAAAGTGTTTGAGTTAAGAAAAAATCTTCTTGAAAGTCTAGTCATAAAAAATGCTCTTACTGTAGAAGCTTAAACAAATCATCAGCTGCTAAATAGTCGTATGTGGAACCTGACACAATTATAGATATGTACACCGTATTATGTGAAATATCATGTTTGCTCTTAAAATATGATACTTTTGAAAAAAAGTAAAGTTATCAAAATGTTTGTGTTCATTAAATAATAATAAAAACATCCTTTACGTATTTCATTATAAAGATATACCGTCTGAATCTATAATTCATTTTTTGTTACGCACCGTAAATAGAACTGATAAACCACATGACCTCGTGGGAAATTAACCACACCGCTACTAAATTTTACTTTGCTAAAATTTGTATATTATCGCTTGTATGTACTAGCATTTATAGTATATAATATTTCAATTGATATATGTCTATGAATAAACTAAAAAACAAATAGGAATTACTAACAAAATCATTATATACGACTATAATACTTTGCAACGCATTTGACATTTGTTTAATGTTTCAAATAAATAAAGTCGGCGTTAAATTGCTCCATAAGCGCTTCACTTCAAAATATTTCATAGTTAACACCGATGTAATGCCATTTTTAAGCGCCGGCATTGTCATAAGGAGGTATTCTCTCTGGGAAATAAAGGTATTCAAATTTAATGGCCCAGAAGACAATGTTAAGTTGAATCGTAAGAAAATCACATTAAATATGAATTAGATAGACTTGCGTTCTGCTAACGATCCTGTTCCCCCGTAATATGGGCTCCGTAATACGCTATGAATTTTAAAGTGAAATCTTTGATTGAAGAATTTGTATTTCCAGTTGAATGGTTCCTTTACACATAAATATTTTAGCACGGCTTTTGCAAACAAATTTATGATAATTTATTTGGGGAGCTTATCTTAAACGTTCATGTATAATTTCGTGATTTCTTGTTATGTTCCTTCGAAGCCTAGTTGATATTCATTAATTTACTGACATATTTAAACCGAGCCTTTACAAATAAGCTTATAATCCTTAGAATACGTTACCAATTTTATTTGAAAACACTTTCACTCATGAATGAAATTCAATCACTACAGTGAAAATATTAGTAAAAAAAAATATTCCTATAACTTTATTTTTAACATTTTATTTTAAATTGTTATATCGAAGAAATTTCCGTTAGCACACTAATAAAGGAAATACTAAATCCTTCTTGTTTTATGAACTTGAATTATAAACTATGAGTAAGCAGTTGTAAGTTTCACAGTATTGAAATAAAACGTTCTAAAGACTAATTTCTGCTACAATTGGCACTCTCTGTCCTGAGAGATTTCGAACTCTACATTTGTATGAAGTAATGTAATTTTTCTACGGTAGAATTTTGATGTTGATCTGTTGTTATCTTGTTCAGATACAAATGTATCGATTTTAAATATCTTTAATTAATATTTTCTAATTGAGCACAATATCCTTTATTACAAGCACAATATCTTTTATTACAAGTCTTCCATCTTAAATTTTAACAATGAATTAATTTCATTCATACCTAACTGGAATAAAATATTGTATATTATAATATATGTTTATTTTTTAAACAAACTCAACTATAAACAAATAATTAAATCTCATATATTCCCTTCTGAATATACAGCACGTTATAGAAATATCAATAAAAAAATTATTCTGCGAATTTACATCAAATGTCAAGTGTCTATCTTTGATATTACAATAAGATAGTTATATATGTATATTTCTTCTCCCCCTAGACCTTCTGCATGATTGATATTATTTTAATTATATATCCCTGCGTTTCTCTTTTATTTTTCTATATTTCCTCCCCCCTCCGCTGTCTTTGCAATCTTCGTTTGTTGATTGCCACGATGTAGGCACTGACATTTAAATTTCTTGAAAAAATACAAGGGGCGTCGTTGTAATTGCTTTTCACCAAGTTATGTTTATTTTCTTATCGCAAAGTGTTTCTATCATTATGTAATAATATACATTATCTGTTCCCATCATCTAAAATAATCAAAATTTGCGGAATCACACAATGTAAAGTTATAAATACAATTTAAAAATCAATCTCAACATTTACTTTTATTTATTATCAATTTATTATGATTGATTGCAGAAAATGTTATCATAGGGTTTTATTGTTATAATTTGATACGATACAGATATTATATTAATAGAAATATGAGTGATTTATTTAAATATATTTCTTAAAAAAAATGGCTGACAAACGAAAAATTTAAGATTATTTTGATACTATATTATTTCATGAATTATTTTTTCTGGTCCCTACCAGAATTTAATTTAAAAAGATTTTCTAAGCAATAACACAATATTTAAAGAAAATTTAGGTATTCTAAAATTGTCTAATTTTTTTTTCTATTTGTTAATGTCTCTTTAAAAAAAAAAAATTTATATACCTATTATATAAAAAAAAAAATTCACATCGTGAACCGTGTAAAAATTGAAGATGGTTTATTAATTTAATTTTTTTTTATCATATTAAGGGCTTTTTACACAAACACGCTTTTAAAATAAAAAGTAATTCATATTTAGCCCTCGCCTGCATTTCATTTAATTCACTTTTAAATATTCAGTCTTCAAAAAATAGAAAAACGACAAAGTTTTGTAGTAAGTTGATAAAATAATTTAAACTTCACGTGTTCATTAAAAAATTGTGGTTTTTAGTAAATGTTATATTAATTGGTAGATAGAATAAAGAAAGGAGTGCTGAGATGGTTTAGTCATGTGAAACGTATGAACGAGAAAAGGATGGTTAAGAAAATATATGAGGCGAGTGTTGAAGGCAACAGGAATAGAGGGCGTCCGCGAAAGACCTGGCACGATCAGGTACTACAAGTGTTTGAGGATGGCCCTGTTAAAAGCCGCAACAACCGTAGAAGATGTAAATGTGGCCGAAGCAAAAGTGGTGTGCCAGGATAGAAGTATATGGTGTTCAATCCTCTCTGCCTACCCCTGCGGAGAAACGGCATGATGATTAGTGAGTTAGTTAGTTAGTTTATATTAATTATCTTAATTGCCTTGCATTTTTATGGGAAACCTCCTTGGCAGTACTTATTGAATTAAAACTGATTGTTAACGATCACTAATGTCAACATCAACTGTTCAGTCAATAATGGTGAATAGGTAGAGAGTATCGTGAGCATGAGTTTATATAAAATTTATAATATATTTATAAAATTTCTATTTATTAATTCTACCTTTATCCTATATTCTAAATGTTCGATTTTACGTTGTGACGTTATGTATTTTCTTAGTTTTCCTCGCTAATGATTATAACTTTTAAAAACCCCATACGATTTCTAGCGTTAAAAAATGATAACTTAATTCTGCATCACGCTGTTTCCCGCAGGGATAGGCAGAGGAGATAGAACGCCACATTATCACTCCACTCTTACCACATCTACTTTCAAACATCTTATCACGTTGGTTTTAGCCCGGTTATTATTTCACTTCCCTAGTATTCAGTCGAGAAAGCTATTTAGTACTTAAGGTTAAGGTTCTCGCTTATGTTTTCGGGATATGAGGAACTTTTTTATTCTTCAATGTTATACCGATAAAACGAAAAAAAAAATCAAATATCTCACGGGGGCCTATAATATTTGATTTATCTTATAATGCCAGTCTTTTACGTCTTTTACGGATTCCTCCTTTTTCCTAATTTATTCTTAACCATTTTGTATTTTTATCACTTTCAGTCACAAATTATTTTTCATTAAAATTGAATATATACAACACTGTTATTATTGTAATCAATAAAAAAACACTCTTTATTTACTTAAATTTACTATTATCTTTTATATAAGTGAGAAGCAACAATCCATTTCATAAAAAATATTGATTGTATTATTTGTATATATCTACTTATATTTTTTATTAATTGCACCTACATATTTCGGAAAAACCTTTCCATCGTCAGGGTGTTTTACAAATGTCAAATATCAAAATTGTGTAATTAATAATAAATATAAGTAGACGCATACAAATAATACAATCATTATTTTAAAATGTCAATCTACAATGTTGCTGAATTAATTGTAAAAATAATCAATTACAATCAAACGATCATGTTGGAAAAGTGAGTGAAATTCTTTATTTAGTATATTTTTACTGCTAAACAATCGCATGATGATGAGCCATTCTCCAAAAGCTTCGTACGCCTCGCAAAACTTTTAGAAACCGCCAGTCTGTCACTTTCGCGATGTCTGGAAGCTTTCCACGCCAGGCCAGAGGTGGGGGAACCGGAAATGAGTTCTGCGGAAGGCTGTGTCTTCCCCGGCGTAGAAAAAATTTCCACGCCAGGTTTTAGTCCGGTAACTATTTTGCTTTTCTGATATTCTGCCGAGAAGGCTTTTCTGTATCTAAGGTTCTCGCTTGTGTTCGCGGGGTGTCAAGAACTTTTTTAATCTTCAAGATTATACCGATAAAAAATTATCTTGTAAAATATGAATAAGGATTATATTTCTTTTGAATACGAACCGATTTTTGATTGCTACTTTATTTTAATCCCGAGCTTTAAACATAATTATGTGTATATATAGGTATACAGGGTATAACAGAGCTGGTCCGCAATACTTTACAAGTAGATTCCTGTCTTGATTATGAGTCTAAAATGCTTAAGCAACCATGATCTAATATCAATAATTAAGGAGATATGCGACATCATAGTTGTCATTTTTTTTTCAATATTTCTGAATTATTTTTTGCAAAACATTGGATAGTATCGTATATCATTAAGGTAACTTATATCTAATATGATAAATTCATCCCTTTTAATACAAGTCAAATAAAATGATAAAATCCTTTCAATTATAAGATTTATATTCAATTATTAATTATTGCTTGTACTTTGCACCGTGAGCACTTAATTTTTTTAAATATTTTAATCTGGTTGAACTCCTCCGGATTCAATAAAATTATCTTAATCCTCACTCTTTTTCTTAAATCACGGATTTTTGGCATTATAATATGTTATCAAGAATGGTTAAATAATAAAATTAAAAGTCGCAATTATATACTGTTAAAACTCACTTTATAGCAACGTTTCATTAATATAACCGATGTGTAAAAGGAGTTAATTTATTATTTTTATTTAAATTTTGCCTCAATCTGCAAAGGTTGGGAAAGCAGATAGTGAATTCCGCGAAAACAAATACAATCCGAAAAGATTACAAGGATTCCAAGAATTGCAGTACATAAAGTTATAAATATAAATATAGGTGTATGTAACGTAATATATAACGTTCTGAACATTCAATACGTGTTTTATGTGATGTATAACCTTCTGAATATATAAGCATACAATACAACGCTGTTTTTTCTGCCGGAATATTATTTCATTTTTACGTGTTATTGCTAGTCAGTTTTTTTAGGTATAAGGATAAAATATTCATTTATATGTTGTGTCAGAAAAGCGTTTTTAAAAAAGATACGTACATATCACTGTCACAAATCTTTGGCGTTCTTAATTTCATTCACTCAAATTTGCGTCACTGAAAATGTATTAAATTTTACATGCGGATTCCTTATTTTTACTGTTAAATATAAGAGTTTAAATGTACATATTACTTGGGTGTATTTTTATTTGCGACTTTGTTTAATTTTAATCAAAATATAATTAATACATTATGATTCGTTCATTGGATGATGAATAAAGATGTTTTTCAATGTCCACTGATTAAACGTATCTGGTTGATTAATATATTTTTTTAGTTTTATAAGGAACTATTTTGTAAGATTTTCATAAAATTTTTTAATTTTTTTCATTTTTCTCTCCATTCGCTATTAATGTATGTTAAAGTAAATTTTTAAAGGCAGTGGAAAAATTTTAAGATTGTTTTAAAATAAATAAATAAACACACAAATACACACACTCACATGTTTTTTCTTATTTTTTTATCGATTGTATATATGTGTTTTCTTGTAATTGGCCCAAAACTCTGTACATCAATTATTGTTTTTTTTCAAGATTGATTAATTATATGGCTGTAAGAAAACCAATAAATGAAAATAAAATAAAATAAATTACCATTATAAAAAATCCTTCTTCTCAGATATAACACGAAATAATTATGTTTATCTTACCTTCCAGAGACCATCAAACATATTTCTGATTTTACTTAAAAGCATATACTTACAAAGTCTTCCCCTGAGATATTTTCATGAGTTCTTTATAAAACTTAAATACAAAAACATTTTATTTGTATTTAGATATTGTTTTTCTTCATACATTTGTGATACGGGATAGTTTTGCCATTATATTAGTTAAGTTTCTTGGATCTTTTTAAGTTCGTTCAATAGAATACAATAATATTTTAATAAATTATTCATTTTTAGGGAAAACTATTATACATTGTTGACTCTTCAATGTTTGTTATTTCAACAATTTCTTCTCTTGTAATTCATAATATTAATATTAAACTTTGGTTATAGATGTGTTACTATTATTGTTATTGTAAACTATGCCTGTCTCAACACAGATATATTTAGTGAGACAGGCAGTCCAAAAAAAATTTTTATACTTAAAATTAAATAGAAATAAATAAATACTATATTACTTTACTAAAGATACATTTTGTTTCTCGCTGTACCTTTCCAAAAAAGAGGCAAGCTCTTATGCTTGGGGAGTGACTTACACTTTAATTTTTTTAAATGTGATATGTCTATTTTTATATATATATATATCGATATATATATATATCAATATATATATCTATATATATATATATATATCCATGTTAAATCGAAGGCTTTCACGGGTACAAAATATGTTAGTTCTTACTACTTTGGGGGTAACCCGTGTCAAATTCTGGTCTTAAGCTCGTCTGCTTGGGGAGTGACTTACACTTTTATTTTTTTAAATGTGATATGTCTATTTTATATATATATATATATATCCATGTTAAATCGAAGGCTTTCACGGGTACAAAATATGTTAGTTCTTACTACTTTGGGGGTAACCCGTGTCAAATTCTGGTCATCAGGACCAGTCGTCTGCCAACGTTTTGAACAGATCTTACTGCTCATCTTCAGGGCGCCTTGTCGATGAGTTACTTTTCCGAAAAGCGCACAACCGTTCGGGTCTGAAGCTCACCGTCAAGTGAGAGTTTGAAAAATTCTGCGTCAGGTGTAGACATGCGCGCCGCGCCGGCGCCGCTACGCCGCGCCGCCCTTGGGCCACGCCGCCGCCGCCGAGTCAAGCCAATCGGCGCGCCGATTTTGGGTGTTACATTTTTGAAACACCTTCAATTTAGATTTTTTTTAATTTTTTCATCTGTTTTTGTCGATTAAATTATGCAAAAAGGTCTGTGGAGGTGGATGAGCCCTCCGGTTTAGGATGAGTTGAAGCGGTGTTGATGATGTAAAGTCACGATGGTTTTACAGAATTTATTGAATTGCAAAAGTAAAAGTTATAAAGAATACAGTAGGTACGAAGGTTATAAGTGAAAGCGTGACGTTCGAAGGTATGACGGCGAGGGCTTCCGCTATACGAGCCGTTCACTGGGGATGTGAGATAGTCTGCTCTGGAGACTACAGTTTTTATAGTGAATGTGAACAAAGAGATTGGGTTTGTTATGACTTCGTCTTTACTCGTCAGTGCGTGTTGGATATTTTGTCTGGATCAGCAAGGTGAGTTTATCCGCTCTTCATGCCCTCTGCTATACGTCGTCTTTGTACTCGGTCATTGGTCCGGCTTACATTGTCGCCTTGTTCGTTGTGCTAAGCACTTTTGCCTCGACCTCTGTATCGAGGGTAACGGTCTGCCGTGCTCGACGTCAGCATATGTAGTACCTCATTACACGTGTTTATGTATGCGTCTTTGGCCACCACAGGTCTAAAGCCTAAATGGCAAAGAAATCCATACCGTTACAGATTCTGGATCAAATATTAAAAGGGCTATATAAGACAACCACTTTTTCTTAGGGCACGATCTCATAACTGGCGATGGAATCAAAAGTGTACCTGAGATTGAGTGAAATTGACAACTACATGGAGCATAAAAATACCACGGGCGCCGCGTTTCTGGCAAACTACATTAAAAAACAAGTGAAAGCAACAGATCTAGTAACAAGAAGATTTGAAGGTATATAAGCAGCTACTTCTGACTCTGAACCTGTTGCAAGTGCATCTTTTGAACAAGCCTTGCTATCCAAACTTTCCAAGAAATATAGCAGCAACGTCACAGATTTAGACTCAGAAGACGCCGAAATTTCACAAGAATGTTGGAAGTACCTGGCTACTACGAGATCAGAAGATGTAGAAGTTGTCCAAGGTCCTTATCTACTGGAAAGAAAGAAAAAAAGCATTTCCGTGGCTCAACCCGCTCGCTAGAGCTGTGCTGGCAATTCCAGCTACCAGCATACCCAGCGAGCGTGTGTTTTCAGTTTCCGGCCTTGTTGTAAATGCCAAAAGGTCTCGGCTGAGTCCGGTGAGAGAAGAGGGGACCGACCACACACCCAGGGCCGTTCTATGAGCAATGGCTGACATATCGGCCCTACACTTTTTTCATATTTTTATTCGGATTCATATTGAGTAGTCGCCCTAAGGAGTTCCCAACGGGACACCCACACCCTAACAAACTCACGGAGGCATCCAAAGTTTCTTTCATTCCTAACAAGATCGGCGTTTATGACACGCCGACCAGTGTCATGTGGCCCGAATATTCCAACACGCATATCGTATCTAGCATCCATCAAAAGTTCACAATCCCAGAGGATATGCCCCGGAGTCTGAAGCACTCTAGCTCTCTGGCATAGGTGTACCTACCATGGATGAGTGGAGAGTCCAAGATCATGGAGTTTAGATCTGAACTCTCCATGGCCCGAAAGCATGTGTACCGTATAGTGGTCTAGAGCCGGAAAATAACCTCCGGAAAAACTTAAGTTTCTTTCTTTAACCCTCACCCTCGGGAAGGAGTGTGTCCATCTGTCGGCGGTGGCGGTGTCCCATCTGTCTTGCCATACTTCTAACGTTATTAGCCCAACACGCATTTCCAACTGTGGTCGCTCGTTTTCCAGGGGCCTGAGAGTTCTACCAAAGTAGACTATTTCCAGGCACCTCAGCAATCTGCGACAGGCGCAAGCCTCAAGGACCTCGAGATCGGCAGAGAGCACGCCCGCCAGGATTGGG
This sequence comes from Agrypnia vestita, assembly GCA_016648135.1. NCBI lineage: Eukaryota > Metazoa > Arthropoda > Insecta > Trichoptera > Phryganeidae > Agrypnia > Agrypnia vestita. The sequence continues at coordinate 79,329 of JADDOH010023106.1, read as the reverse complement.
AGTGCTTGACTGGAGACAGTCCGGTAGGCACCCGTCAGTCCAAAAAATGCTATAGTACAAAATATGAATGCAAAGTCCATAGTGTCCAAAGTAATTAGCATAAGGATAAAAACACAACATATAACTTAAGAGCCAGATTAATTAAAATAAATACAAAATTAAAACTCAGAAGACATGAAATGAGCCCCGTGAGAGTTAACAAGATCATATTCATACATGACAATTATGAATTATGCAAAGAAAACTGTGATCTTGAATCAAAGCATGGTTTTCTTTGCACCTAAAATTTACATTCGAAAATTTTATAATAGAACATTCCTTGATTTGAATATTTTTGCTTCTGTTTTTCCACGACATCTAAACATTCCTTAAAAAAACATATCCCCTAAAAAAATGAGCCACGCCGCGGCGCGCCGCCGCCGCCGACCGTTTCAGGCCGGCACGCCGCCGCTGGCAAATTCAGGCTCGGCGCGCATGTCTAGTCAGGTGTTTGTGGAGGAGTGGGTTTCTCCAACGACGCCGGTAATGAGAATAATTAAGTAATTTCCTCGACTTCTAGTGATCCGTGTGTTTACTTTACTAAAGTTCAAAGGTGTAAAAAAAAGTGTAAAACCGTATGTTTATTATGTATCTCCTGTAATGTAACATTATTTGTATATTACAAACATAACTTATAAGTTAATTAGAAAGCAAATAAAATATGTATATTTCACTTTCAATTGTGGCTTTAATTATCATGGGACACTTGTGTTGGTTAAACAAAGTACACAAGTATATTTATCCGGTTATATAATATTCATGAATCGCACCATAATAAAATTCCATAACTTTTTTAAAGTCTTAATTAATCTATGTTTAAGATGTGCGATATATTATTTCATTACTCTGTTCGTTCATGTATCTACTTATATTATATTCTTAGGCACGTGCAATTGTTTTTGCATGTTCCTACATATTTACTCGAATAATGTACACTGTGTATCTAGATATATTGTAAAAGGTTTATTCCCGTTGAATTAAATAAATAAAAATTTGGTCGATAAAAAAACATTTTTCACTTTTCCGTAACTTAGCGGCAACTTAAATAACGCTGAGGCATAAAGAATATTTTTCGGGTATCAAAAAATAAAGTAAGATAAAGCTCATTAATCATTTATTCGATCCATCAAAGCACCATGGAAATAATTCACAAAACAACGGGATTTATTGTCCTTTGGAGAGCAACAAAGAGTTTTCATGTGAATACGCTTCACAGCTACTTTAGCCTGTAAAATCTGAAGTTGTAGTTACGATAAATTATTCCAAAAATATATATTTCTGAAAAAAAAGCTTTTGCACTTACTCAATATAAATTTATCAGATTTTTATTTGCTTTATTCTGATTAATTATGACGATAAAAACATAGTGTTCTATCAAATGATAAAACTTATTTTGCAATTAAGAAATCACGTAGTAATGAATCGCTGTAAACTAAAAATTTTTGTCGATTGCCGCAATTTTTTCTACTCGACTATCTACATATTTTTAAGTATATTTATTATTAATTTATTTTTCAAAAAAATTTTAATCTTTTAATACCTCGCATATCAAAAATAATCATTAACTGGCATTACCAGTTACCAACTTGAAAAAATACTAAATATTATTTTTTTATTTTGTTCCGGACAAAATATAATCTTTTTACTATTACGTAAGTAAACGGTTTATAATTATTTGATTTAACTATAAATTTTATGATTTGTATTTTATGACGATACTATACTCAGTGTAGTAAAAATTTAAATATTTTTTTAATTAACTTTATTTCCGTATTCAATGTTTCCAAATAAATATTTCTTTTTACATAAAACATTTTCTTTATCTTTTATTTTTCACGAATAAAATAATTAGCCTTATTCACCTCATATGCTGGTGATACAACAAGGCACCACAAGCTGATAAAAAATATGTTTAAAGCAAGGCACGTGTAAAATCAAAGAAAAAATTTCAAATTCTTATCTAATATTCCTTCGTAAGTGATAATATAACAAAAATGCTAAGCATGCTTTTTTCTCGTCCTTTTTTTTTAGAAATTCTACGTAAACCAAGCAAATATCACTTTTCGCTGAATTACGGTGTCAAACGTATCAGAGGATGTGGCCCCAATCACGCCACTGGCACTGGAGCGAGCGTGACGCAGTACGTGAGCACCCCCATTAGTTGGAGTGGGACGGGACAGTATGAAGAGACCTGTCACATTTCCTGGATTCTTCCGCTCCTGTTACGTTATGCGCTCCCGGTAGTCACAAGTGAAATGTTTTGCTCTCTGGGAGATATTAGTTCTTCCAACACACCTGTGCTTCGAAACTTGACGTGGGATTTTCTGTCATAACATTTCCGAATCGGGCTTTTTTGACTTACTTACTCCTTTTTCACTCAGTTTTCTTATGGCATGAGGAGATAACAACATTTATGTTAGATTTTATAGATTTTTTATTACAAAACATCACATTTAAACCTCCGCATTTCTACACGAATACCGTATTAATAAATCTGCTAAAATACAATTGTCTGTTCGGAAGTTGTCGATACAATTATCGATGGGTCAGTAATATGGTTTGGGTGTGGGAGCTTTAGGGGTGTTTCTAAATATTTGGAGTCGTCTACTTATTATTAGTGGTTTGGTAACTTTATTTATATATACATATAATCTTATAGTAACAATTTTACAGGTTATGAGATAAACCTACAGGATACCCGGTTAATTTACCTGTTAAACCAATTGACTGTACCAACAATTGATGGATTTGTACAGGATAAAAAGAAAATATCTTTATGCATGTCTCCGCGAAAAAAATACAATAATAATAGTAAAATACAAAATAAAATTAAAATAACGTCTTCTTTCAGTTCAAAAAGAAAGCTTCTGTCAAATGACCTACTCATGCAATTTTATGCAAATGACATAATATATAAGATGGTAGTGTAATCAATATAATATCAAATTGTATACACCATGTATCTTAGATATGGAGAACGTGGACATTCTATCCTATGTGTAAGATTAACAGACAAAAAATTCTACTTCGATCATAAAAATATTTGCGTTACCAATGTCGATCGTTGTGAATATATCAATATAGAATTCTAATCAAACTGTTTACAACGTATGTTTTCCACAAAATACTGTACCGTATAATTTGACGAAAGACGGTCTACTGGTGGATGAAAATTTTCTCGCGCTTGGTTAAAAAAACTATCATTGTCATCTCTTCGCTCAGAGACATGTGCAGGTATTTCTAGTAAATCGCACCCTCCGATATTCGCTACAAAGTCGCGAATACTCACCTCACCCCAAAATGGCGCCAGTTCCATTTCCGGTGGCAAAATTTCTCGCTTCCGGTGAAACAGGTGCGAAATCTTCTAGCGCTGATTGGTCGCGTTGTGCGAATGAATGGAAGAAATTCGTTTTTGATTTTCGAACCTTGGAAATATGCATACTTCAATTCTTCGAGGGATTCTTATTTTAAAAAGGATTTTTTGTACCTTCAAACGGGGTTATTTTGCCTGGTTTTATGTTTGATCATGTTTTTTCACCGTTTTTTGTATTGGTGTATATTTTTATATGTGTTATATATCCTTTATTTTTAGTATTTCTCTATAGATAATAGCACCGAATTATATTTTAACATACTTTTTTAACTTCTAAAAATTTAAGCAAAATTATCCTTGGGGTTATTTTGCCTACATTACTTTTAATTTTTTTTTATTAAATATCCGATTCAGATCATTTTTTTCTTTTTTTGTCTATAATATGGAATTAACACCATGATTAAATTGTAAACATTTAATTATTACTATTACTTATTTTTTATTGGCACTAAGATTGATTCACAAAATTTATTTTTATATAAATAATAAAAATATTATGGAACATATACTACTGGAAGAGCACTGACTGCTATAATACAGTAAATTACTAGTGTAGCAGGCTGGGTGTCAAATTATTGCAGTGTTTACTTGCTGCCAAGACCCTCAGAAACAATTAAAAAAGCTTATTTAATTTTGTAAACATTGTAAACATTTGTAAACATTGAATAAACATTGAATAAAAAAAAACGTACCGCTGATAAGTGCTAAGAGCATTTAAAATACCCACCTTTATCGATATAAACAGCGTTTATCGTTCATCTGTATCCATTATCAAATCGTTTCAATGGATAGGTAGGTATTATTACCCCATGGTTCATTGAAAATTTCATACAATTCAAGAAACGCGTTCAGGGCTGCGCCCAACTCTCAATCCAATCTCAAGCCAAACCAACAATCAAATATTCTACATTTCTTTCAGTAGGTACCTATATCTAATGACTTTATGCTGCCGTTCTTACAACAATTGGTAATGTAATAGTCAGCATAGTTGTTGGTAGGTTTAATTTTCGGCCGTAATTTACGAGTATGTATTGTTTATTTTTTTTTTTAATTTTTACTTAATTTTAAAAACAAGACCTCTGTATGATGCCTGAACAGTGTCAAAACAAATCAGAACATACTAAATGATATTTGTTCTGAACTTTATAAATGTAACATTTCATAAGTGTATTGCGAATGCATGTGCTGTCGTTTCAGAGCATAATTGGGATTTTTTCGATTCCTTAGAGCCTACGATACTCTATATGTGGCTAGACTGCATAGTCTACAACTACAACGCGTCAGCTCTATAACTTTTACACTTTTATAAACTACTTTTTATAGTTAATATTGTGTTCTATATTTTATATGAATTCGAAAAGGTAAAAAATTCTAAGCAAAAACCATGTAGAGCATAATTGGGCTTGAATCCTCGGGGATTTATGCAATTAGAAAACGCCTCTATTGTGTGCGTTATAATTTCTGGACACATTTTGAAGAGTCAAAATGTGTCCAGAAATTATCCAGAACTAGAGAGTTCCTTTAGGTCCGGTTGATTGATCAGCAGATACAGTAGTTGTTAAACAAAAAGCATAGATTTTTACAAAAACGAGTATTTTGATTGGTGGAAAATGCAAAAATCTATAATTTTTAAACTATTTCTCCTAATCAAACAACTCTGCACTAACTGTCTATTAATCAAAAAGGCCCTTTAAGTGCTATCTATGGAAATATGAAATCGAAATGCTTTGGCGTTACACATATTATTTTTAATGATTTGACAACCCTACACCAGGCAAATTTACCCCAAAACACCAATTTGCTTTCTAGTAGGTAATTTGTTGCCAGGTGATTTTAAAGATCTTTCAAACTCAAAAACTGTAAATATATTAACACATTCTGAATGCCGATGCATCAATCGAAAGCTTGGGAAAAAATCATGATCCTTCCTTTTATACTTCCCTAGAAAAATAATGAAGTTTGCGCGGTTGTCGTCTCGTCACGAGTATACTGTATTCAGGAAAACCGTTATACTTAACAGTTGAGTAGAAAACCTACTTGAATAGGATCAGTGCTGCCTTCTGAACATGCAGTTTATTCCATAACTAAATATTTTGTCTACACTTCGTTAAAATATGTAAACCAGGCATTTTAACAAAATAAATTTCACTAGCAGAATTACCCTTTGGTAGGCAGAATAACTCCGTTTGACGATACGAAAATTTTATCAAATAACGGATAAAGAAATATAAAATACTTATTTTTTAAATCATTAATTTGCATTTTTTTCTTAATAATCGAATTAGTCTCCACAAAGTTAATCAACTAAGATTCTAAAATTCACATCAACCTGAAAAGGAACGTACAAGAGAGGTTTATAAATTTGTTTGTTCTCATCTTAATTCTAGCCTGAAATGAAAAATAGAATATTTAAGTCATCAAATAAATAAACTACTTATTTGGATCAACTCCCTTGTGCTTAAAAATAAATCTACCGTGTTTTCAATATTTATATACAATTTTTTATAAAATGTTTAAATAAAAGCCGTATGTATCTAATAGTTAATTTCAAAATTTAAAATCCACTATTTAATCCAATTTTATCAAATTGAATTCAAATTTACTATCTTGCGGTTTATCTTCACTTCTCATTTTGTAGTGTGTTTAATAAAACGCGGTTGTCATATCCATTATCATTGAAATTTGCTTCACAAAGAGATTGCAATTGTAGGTCAACTTACAAATTGCTGCTCCATATTTCTATTCGAGAGCGCAAGTAACAAAGCTGAAAATTGGGAACATGTTAAGAGATATTTTATTGACACATCCTGCGAGGATATTTGAAATATAAAAGTCAGTAAAAGACTCACTTGACTTGAAAAACACTAAGATAATTCATAAAGTCATTATTACTACTGACAACGTACATAAAACTGATGTTAATAAATTGTTTTAATTATTGTAATACCCGTGACGTACGTCGTATGTTATACAAAATTGTGCAAATTTTTAAAAATAGAATCAAAGCCAACAATACACATTTGACCAATGAAACAGTTACTTTGAACTTATTCTACTAAATAACTATATAAAATTACTGCCGTTATGAAGGAATGTATTGTTATGGAACCATTCTCGAAGAGTTTTTTTTTTATTTAAGATAAATTATAGTAGTCTCATAGAGACAAAACTATTTGAATGAAAAACTTGTACGGAAGTCTTTTTTTTTTAAAGGATGGCACAGGGCTTACGACCTGGATAAGCTGGTTTAAGTGATTACTCTACACAATGCAAGGTTCACCGTTTCCATCGTAATCCATTCCATTCCACCACTTCCATAAGAACATTCACACAATTATCATTTTGGAAGTCATACACATATTATATTCCAAATCTGAAAACCTTTCATATATTTGAAGGGACTATGCTAGCACCATCTATAGTTCTTCTCATGAAAAAGTACCTGGTAATCATACTTCTATGTTTTTTGTATTCTCAGAATACTCATATTAAAATATAAGTTATTTTTGTTTAATAAATAAAATAAGATACATTATAATTTTGAATTTAAAGAGTATAAATTTTAATAAAATATATAAAATGTGTATTTTTATATTGTGAAGAAATGGTTATATTGTTTGCGTTATCGATGTATTGATAATCTTTTTTATATTCTGCGGCACAGAAGTTTCACTTCAACAGTTACGCTACTCATGTATTTTTCATAGTTTCAGAACGATTTTAAAATGTTGAACTTGAAAGTCCAGAACGAATCAAAATCAATTTTGTATCCAGTTTCCCCCGTCACAGGAGTAGCTGTAATTTCACGGCAATTAGATAACCTTGTTATGTTCGCGTGGGACTTTCATTAAAATGCAAATTTTTACATTTCCATCTTCGCTGGTGTTTCCACGTGCAGTACTGCTTTTTGGATTTTTTGCCACTCCCACTGCGCTGCGTGATTTTTTTTTGTTTTCATCTTATTTCTGAAAGCCCGTGACTTTCATCTGCGACTCCCGATGCTATTTTTCCATTTCACCATCTTTTATCTATCTCTCACTGATGAGCAGCAGGCTGCAATATTCCTGCAAATTTATTTAATATTTCTTCGCATATAAAACACGTAATTTGTTTTTGTAATATTTTTTATATAATAAATTAAAACACAAATAATATAAATTAATATTAAAAAAAATATATAATAAATTATTTTATTTTTATTTTTATTATTATTTTCTACTTTCTATTTTCTATTTTTAATTTTGACATGTTTTCTTTTCTAATTCTACTCGTGTGTCTGTGTTTGTTTTTCTATTTTTACTTATATGTATATTGTATATCTATATGGTGAGGTGAGAATCTATTCTCAACAGGCTGAAATAAAGACCTATTATTATTATAAGGTAATTGAGATATAAATCTGGTTTTTAATCTAATATTATAATATATCTAGTAGGTATATATTGAAAATAAATCCGACAAAAACAGCACACATTATTTTATTGTGTTGGCTTTTACAGGTATACACATTAACAAAACGAAACAATGTGCCTCGTACGCACGACTTACATGTAAGTGCGTACGAGTCGCATGCGCGTGCAGTGAGAACATTGATTGTCTTTCTTTAATGAAAAGAGGTCTACCCGAAGACGCCAACACCGGTTGAGAAAACTCCCATTTTCTATTTTTTATGGTTATGCCTCTCATCTAGTGCTGCATGGTCAGTGGTTCGAGTCCCGTTCCCGGATACTTGCTGGTATCCTATTTTCACAGCACAAGCATTTAGCTTAATTCCAAAATAGTAAGAATATTTATGTTATATATACTCCGTGTTCCCTTCAATTGTTTAAAAAAGTTATCAATTTTTCTTACATAGTTTAATTTTTTGTGCTTATCAACATAGAGCATAAACTCTTTTCTTCGTTTTGGGAGTTAATTATTTACAAAAAAACTAAAAAATGTACATTTTGAACAAAAATCCCTTATTAAACCAAAAAAAAACGGTTATGTATGCTGATGTCTCGCTTAAGACGCGATGTTGATTTCACATTACAGGCAATACCCGTTACTGCTATAATATTTTCAATTAATACAATCTAGATATGTACACATTTGAATTCAAAATACAGAGGAAAATGCGGTCTTTGAAACCCAAAGGATATAAGTCTTGATCCTTATTAGTTTTCTGGCTAATCCGCCCCTGGGGGAGAGATGGTTGGTTCGCCACTAAAAGGGTTTTGTTTAATAGTCCACTTAAACCGATCCGCGACGCATGACTGACCGTCACAATTGGATTCCGTACTGAGGCGACTTGCCCCGTGACACGGTTCGCCCCGACTGTCCCTAGTTTTGTCAAATGGAGAACCCACGTCAGTACTGACACCAACGTGAGAGACACAAAACGTCGAGCAATTTCGAGTCCTCGTTATAGAAAGGAATAAATCGCTCGGTGCGTTTAATTTTTATATGTAACAAGCGTGAATTGCCGTTGAAATTACTCGACTAAATGCGCGGAGGTAACGGGATGATATATCTGCGGTCATTGGCGGCAAAGCCCGGATCGGATGAATATCCCCTAAAAATGATTGGATTTCGTATCGATGAAAGGATTTGTGAAATGAACAGGGGCTTTACTGTGTAAAAAGGCCAGAGGGACAAAAGTGGGCACCGACCGATCAAAAAAAATATTTTCGCCCATTTTTACCTGTATATAATATAATGTTTCAATAATTTTGTTTATTTAAAGTTAGTTATATATTTGAAACTGCTATAGTATCTAAAACTAATTTAGTATCCCATGTGGTTTAAAACAAAATCATTTTACTTAAATTTGTTTACTTATGATTTGATCAATATCACGTATATCAGTATTCATGCAGCAATAAAAACGAAGCAATATAATTTAAATTACAGTTTAATCAACGGTACTATACTATTATAATATTATATTATAATATAGTAATAATGAGTAGCTTGTTGGTCTTGTGGTTAGGACACTGGCCTCGTGATCCAAAGGTTGCGGGTTCGAACCTCACTCCAGACTAGCAAGTTAGTCCTATTTTCATAGCACAAGCGTTTAGCTTAGTTTGAAAATAGTAAGAATATTGATGTGACACGTATTCCGTGTTCACATCTCTATTTTTAAAAAAAAAAAAAAAAATTTAATGACGTTTGTGTGGCAAATCTATTTATCATAGAGTGAAGAAGAATGAATAAAATGGTTTGGGCATGTTGAATGAATGAATGGTAAGAAGCAGGGGCGTGCAGTGAAATTATTGCAGCGTGATATTAACGTAAGCATATATTTTGAAGAAAAATTCGAATTACATGATATATCTTCTAATATTCCAATATCAATTGTTATCATATTATTCACATTATATTAAAAATATTTAATTTATTCCAAAAATATGTCTGCGTGAAAGGGTGTTTCAATCTACGTACTCGTTGCATGCGTCTGGTAAGAAAATATATATAATGCAAATGTTGACGCACGTCGTACATCTCTGGAGAAGATATAATAATGTGGATGAGACGAGACTCGCGTGTCAGGACAGAAGAGTGTGGCGCTCTCCGTCTCCCTCCGCGAAGAAACATCGTGATGTAAATTAGTTATGTATAATTCAATCGAAGGTTACGTATAAAATTACAGAATCACATTAAAATATACATAATATTTGTAATGTAAGAATATATAAGTAAGAGTATATGCTTGAGTAAGTTAGCAAGAGTGGTGAGAGTAGATAAGTATGAGTGTGTGTGTATGTGTGTTAGTGCTGAGAGTATATATGAATGATTATGTGTGTCAGTGGTGAAATAAGATAAGTATAAGTGTGTGTGTATGTAATATTGTATTAGCTGTATCCGTGAAAAATCACTGGGAATGATAATTATTAATAAAGACCCTTGAGTGATGTGACCGCGGAACATGAGCCGCGCGCTGATTGCGTGTCACGCATGTCAATTATCTAAAATTGTTATTCCAGCAAGTTTCTAAGTTAAAAATGAACGTTTTACAACGTTTTTGAACGTTACACAAAGTAAATAATAATGCAAAATAAAAATGGCATATAGTTAATTGGTCATTCTTCTGAATAGAACAATTAACATACCATATTTATTATTAAAATTAATATTTATATTTCGTGATTACTTTTAAGGTCTTGTTGAAAAAATGATGTCCTTGAAAAATTAATGGATCTGTATTTTAAAACCATACATTAGTGTAAAATACGGTCACTGTTATGATTTGTTGGTCCATTTTTTAAAAAATTAATTATGACAATTTGATTATTGATGCATTTCGCGTTTATTGATGTATACTTCACATAAATATTTCACCTGTCGATAAGACATTCTGTTTTTCTCGAAAATTTAGTAGCGAAAAAAATATTTTAATGTTAAACTCATTTTGAGATAATAATGTTAATATTATTTGATGATCACTCTTTATTTTTTTCACACTATTTTTATATTTAGTATATTTTTTAAAGAATATTTTTATATTTTTGTAGTTAATATACGCGAATGTACATATTATTTTTTACATATATTCTTTTTAAATTTACTATTGCTTTGGTATTCGTTTATATATATATTTAATACGAAATAAATAAATGAAATTTAGACACATACACAAATATCAAATAATAAAACTGAAAAATTAAATGCTCGAACCTGGATTCAAACCACGGACCTCTGTCTTACGCGGACAGCGTGTTATCAATTTCACTACCCCGGCTACTTAATAAGTCGTCAATATTTGATAGTTATATGGTTCTCTTTGAATTTTTAATTCACTTATTTATATCATTCCATTTTTATTCGGGAAGTATCGACTATTACGAGAATATCAAACGAAGCTTTGATGCCTTCTCGCTAGTCGATTTCCGAATAATGGAAATATTATTTGCTAAACTGCAAATAAAGTGTATATATTATTTATATTTTTAATTTATTTAAGGAAACGATGCACAAATTTATACACAAATATCAAATAATAAAACTGAAAATTCGTTTTACTATCCACATTTTGTTTTATTACACACTACAAAGTACATTCAATTTGAATCCATGTCCACGGTTGCAGGTTTTCAAAAATTTGATGTACCTCCACACTCTTTACAAACTATACACACTCGGCAATACCCGAAAAAGTAACGGTAAACTGCAAAATACTTCAAAAAATTTCATTGATTTCTAATACCCTGCGATCAATCGAAAAATATTTTAATATTTCATTTTATTAATTTTTATAAAAAAATATTTATAATTTTTTTTAATGAACCGATGGATTGAATAATACAACTGTTTGTTAAGTTAACGTAGACAATCGTCAACTAATTCTAAAATAAATTTTACCCGAGATCTGATTTACTAAGAATAGGTACTATCAATTGACGATGTTTACAGACCGCTTATATTAGAATATCAACTTAGACAAAGACTTAATATACTGCTGTACCTTTTTTTATAAATTGCTGTAAAATTACACTACCTGCGCGTTGAGCGTTTTTTTGGAGAGCCGCCAGTCGTCACATTTAGTAGTGTAGCTTATCGATGGAACCGAATTTTTCAATATATTTTTATATGTTCTTAAAAGTACAGTGAATAATAAGCAATAGTAAAGAAAATTGATCGATTTTTTATTCGATATTAAATCGATTTTTTATTCGTTCAGATAGGTGTGAGGTGTGATCCCTTAACTCATTTAGACTTTGCAATAAAAACTTTAAAAGTACACAACAATTTGAAACATTATGTAATGAAATGACAGCTTAAAAAATGAACTTAATATTTATTGTAATTATTGCAAATTACCGAGTTTGTTGGGTTACATAGAGTGGATTACGATACATTGGCACTAATTGCGTAATATTATTCTGCTCTTATTTTATATATACTACTAAACTAAAGTATTATACAAATACAACCAAAAAATAAAAAAATTACATGTTTTCTCCAGATTACATTGGACTGGTGAAATTATTGTATAAAAATTACGCAGTGTTAATAAAAACCGAAGATATCTTCACTCTTAAAACTGAATTGAGGAGTAAACAAGAGACTAATTGAAATACATTTACTAACAACGTGCTATCTAAAATTGCAATGCAAAAATATCAGCTTTTAACTCGTTGCAATTGCTACTCTCCATGTTACGGTATTTAATAACGATCGTATCAAGTAGTCGAAACCGTTTTTACTGAGCAATTTGTACTGATTTAACGTGAAACCATAGCGCTCAACCTGCCGGCATTGTGCACCAACAACGAACGCTCATCCGTTCAGCCCGCTAATGCCGGCCATCCCGCAGTTCGTTCTCGGCCCGACCCGGCGCCGTCTGCACCCGACATTATTTTTCTTCCTTAATTACTACGCGACTACGATGCAAGTTATCGATTTAACGTCCCGGCCCTGAATAGGCTGTCCGATAAATAAAGCCAGTCTTAGCCGCCCCGGGAATATAGCCGGTACACGGCCCCGCTGTAGCTACTGCGGTCACGCCGTTGTTTAGCGCGGGGATTTGCCGCGCATCGCTTATTATGCGGATCAAAAAAGCTTACAGCGACGTCGACGTCGGTAGCGGCGCGGCGCTTTCGTAATGACGCTCCGCTGTACGGCGGCGCTTTCTGGCTTAGGGCGTCGGCGTCATCGTCAAAACGGTGTCGGATCATATTTTCTTATCGAGATTTGTCTATAAACAACATCCTTTTTACTTCCTTTCTTTAAACTCGTGGCGTCTACTTGTCTGTTGGTCTGACGAAAAAACTTTGGATCGATTTTTTACCCTTTTCTCGTCATCCAATCGAGCTGAAACTTTGCAAGTAGACTCGTGGAGACGATCAGGAAGATCTGTCAAATTTTCGTTAAAAAAAAATTATAGTATAATATTGGATTTTTCAAATTTTTAATGGTTTTTTCATACATCTCAGTAAGTTGTATGGAGATTCCGACACATATGGTAGACACGAAACCCGAAAATGAGATAGGGAGTATTGTAAAAACTTGGTTTTTATGGCTTACTTTTTTAAATACCACTACAGCTTTTATGTTTCAAAATAATATCGGCTTTTACCTATTGTTGTTACAGATAAATATTGTGTTTTAATTTATTTTACTTATTTATTATTTTATTTAGGTTAATGCCTTTTATTTATAGTACAAGATTGATATTAAGTTACCAACCGATCTTTAATAACCATGATTGATATTCCTAGTCAGAAATTTACATACAATGTCAAAAAATTTACGACAAAAATGGAATCAGCAAATTACAGAATTCTCATCTTTTTAGAAATATAAACCGTAAATAAATGTAATTTTATTTATATTTTTAGATTAAATTATTAAAACGAAATCAGGCCACATTATCAAGTCCAATTACTTTAGCGAAACAAATTAATTTTACCTCATCTGTTATCGATCCCAAAATCCCAAGCCCATTGGACGGACGTACCTGGTAGGTTACAAGATCAACATAGTTGATAATGTTAATATATTAAGGGAATGACATTACTTTATCCCCAATATTGTGATTATTACATGCATATTTACTGTTCTCTGTGAAAAAAACTTCCAATAATATTATACAGTAGCTGAAAATTTTTAAAAGTTAAAAATCCACTGATAATCAAAACAGTCGATTGTTGTGATGTCCTGAGTAAAACAGAACTACAGCAGGATCACAAAAATATTAAATAATATTATTTATTCATTTGAAATATTTTATTGAAGACGCTTTATTATATATGAAATTACTTACCCTGTATTATATATAAATCTAATTTTACATTTCTAAATGATTTTTGTTCTATTTTTGCGTTAACTTTCATGATATTATAATAAAATGTTACTTTTAATCTAATCTGTGTCTATCGTTTTGTTTCAGGTAAAGCTACATCTATTCTGACTTAGAATATTTACGGGATATTCATTAGCAGTAAGTTTACATGATTATATAATATTATTATCTGCATTATATATCCACTAGACCAATTTTTTTCGAATATTGTTTATAAATATTTTTCAATATTTGCCGCAAAACCCACCTCGAAAAAATTCGTGCTAGACTAGTCTTGGAAAATACCTAATTGAAAAGTAATAAAAGTTACGCTATACTCGTTACCATGGTGAGTACACATTTCATTCAATACCCACAAACGCTAAACTCACGTTAATAAACTTTCCAGATATTCACATGTTCGAACATGATTGTTCTTTTAACTCTGTATTCTTCATTAGTTCGCGACCAAGTTACTGTTGATGTTGATTTACCCCGGACAAGATGTATAAGATATCCGGCATTTTGTATGTTGAATCACTTTCTGAAGTTGCGCAACCATGATAGCTACTTTTACCTATGCCTAGGCTGCCTTCTATCATCCTCTGCATTTAAGTTGATAGTGATGATATTTCTCATTGCGGATACTTTGTTCAATATTGTTTGTTAATCTTTATTAGTTCAGCTGACTTATGGACAAAACTTTTATATATTTTTTCCGAATAAACCTAGCATACATCTTTCTATCTAAGGAAGACAATCGAATTAGTACGTGTAAGCCGTGCGTACGACGCACATTGTTTTGTTGTATTAGTATTTATGGATATACATACCAACACAACGTCATACGCATGGCTTACACATACTAATTCGCTGGCGCGTACAGTGAGAAAATTAAAACAGACTTTTACAAAAACATATATTGGAGAAAAAATATCGAAATGAAATATTTACGTAACAGAATATTATGAAGTATACATTTTCTACAAAATATATGCCTAGAAAAAAGTCATGCATTAATGTTCTCGCTGCACACCTACTCGTAAAATGTGGAGAATAATACAAAGTTTGTTATTAAAAAATGTCTAAAATAAATTATAAAAATGAATTCCCAGCGAATTGTGAACATAACACACATACGCGCGAAGTACATACTTATTTATGAGAATACTAACTGTACTAATTAGATTTTTTTATTTCGTGTTACACCCTAATTAAACCGTGAATAATTAAGTTCGATCCATGCTACCGCATTATTTTTGCAACATCCCTTCATTGTTAAATGTGAGAAAATTCTTGCACCTTTCAAAGTGTAAGCTTAGCCTGAACTGTACTCCTGTTGACTTCGTCGACTTGTTTACCAGTTTGTCGCTTTAATCGATAGCCAATTAACGTAGTGTTTTACATTTCAACCGATAGTGTTCCGTTGGAAACACTTGCGCAGAAACACGCTGTACCGGGCGTATCGGCTTACTGTTGAATTTCAAACAGGTAAAGTCTATTGCTGTATAAAAGATAAACGATTATACAGTAGCTACATTACCTTATTTTAATATCACCAAAAAATTATCACATCGTATTAATTATACCTGCATTGCCATGTTATTATATATTATTGCTGTAGATAATATAAAAAATACTTATTACGCCGGCAATTATCATACTTGTATGGGGATGTCTAAAAGAAGCCACTGAAATTAAATATTCATAATGAATTAAATACTAAATTCGAATATTACTAGATACGCAACTAAAAAAACTGCTTTAAAAAATAAAAGTTTGGCCTATATAAGTACTAAGGGTATAACTATTTTTGTTTGTCATATAAACTACTGCAACACAATTTTATTTCTGGCTAGGAAAAAAAAAATGAAGATCAAATTATTCATGTGAATTAACTAAAAAGTTTGTTTAAACCACTTCAAGTGGTTTACACAAAGTTTAGATAAATAAAATTAATAATTGTCTCCATTCACAAAGTTATAAACGCTATAAAAAAATTATATATATATATTATATGTATATATACTACCTGTTCATACCCGGCGTTGCACGGGTTAAGGACTAAGTTTAAATTAAATTTTTAAGGGTAAACAAAGTTTCGATTCAAACGGTATAGATTTGCATCGAAAATATATCAAGGGGACGGGAAAGGGTAAAATAATAGGAGGGAAATGTCACAATGTTAACCACCGGGTTCTTAAGAATAAGTTAAAAAAAATTTAGTCCGATTGATCGAACGATACAGAATTGCATCTAAAATATATCAGGGGGAGGTTTAAAGGTAAAAGGGGAGGGAGGAAATATCGCTTTTGTTACTCGCCAGGTCCTTACGAATAAGTTTCCGTATTTTGAGTCTGTTCTGTCGAACGGTACAGATTTGCATTGAAAATATATCAGGGAGAAGGGAAGGGGTAAAATAATAGGGAGAAAATGTTGCACATGTTACCCGCCAAGACCTTAAGAATGAGTTTCCAAATTTTGAGTCCGATTGGTCAAACAGTACAGATTTGCATCGAAAATATATTAGTAGAGAGGAAGGTTTGAAAGAATAGGAAGGAAATGTCGAATATATTACCCGCCGAGTCCTTAAGAATATGTTTCCAAATTTTGAGTCCGATCGGTCAAAAGGTACAGATTTGCAACGAAAATATGTCAGGAGGAGGGGAAGGGTATGAGAATGGGGGGAAAATGTTGCCTATGTTAGCCGCCGGGTCCTACAGCATGAGTATAAAATTTTTTAATGGAATCGGACAAATAGTGTAGATTTGTATAGAGAGCAGGCAGATAGATAGATATTGAGTTTTATAGGTATATATATATATTATATTATATTAATACTAAAAGACGTAACTATAAGAATAATATTGAGATGAAACAGGTATATTCGTATCACTAGAAATTTGAAATAACTCACTATGGTAATCTAGATAATATATATCAATATTAATGTATTTTAAAAATACTATTTTGCAATCTTTTTATCAAATTTGATGCGAATCATTGATGAACATGATACATGATGATGATGATGAATCATGATGAACATGATACAAGGGAAAGAGATTCGAATGCTATTCAGTCTCAACTCTAAATCTTGAAAGTGTATCATGTATAACGAAAATCTTGAATAAAATAGAGAAAAGTAGAAAGCAATTATTTAAAATAAAGCTTAAAAAATTGTTTTGTGCAATTACGAGATAGATTCAAAAATTATAACTATCGTTCGTTTTTACACTTTTAAATTCATGTGCATTATTTTAAGTATAATAATAATATATTTCTACGATCTCTTATGAAAACTTATCCACGAATTAAAATTTTGACGCAGGTACTAGTAAAGCGAAATTGCATCTTACTCTTCTACCTGTACCTTTCTTTTCTCGTCTTACTTTACTCCTCTTCGCGACTTATAACAAGGAAGCTCAACCAACAAAGATAATTGACTTTTCTCAAAGATGGCGTTCAACCTGTTATGAGCTCGATTCAATTACAGGCTATGGTACTTTTTAATCAGTTTTGTACAATAGGCAAGCTAGCTTGCGTCGTCTGGCGATGCAGAGCGAACTTAGAGGATTTGACGATTTGTGCTGACTTTTAATCCAATTAAAAAAAATTCATCGAAAAGTTCGTTTAAATATTAGTTTTAAAAATTAAAACCATATATTTTCAATACTTCTCCTCTACGCCAAGATGTTACTAACTTAAAAAAGTAACCCATAAAGACCAAGTTTTTATTATACTACCTTTCTTTGTATTTAAAGACGAATTAAAACATATAACATAACACTAAACTTACAGTAATTTAATATATTTCTAAAATATCAGATGTTTTGAGCTTTGATAAGACACTTCATGCTTTGTGTAGTAAAGTACCTTTAATGTATACCGACGGAGTAATTCAAATTTAGAAAATATTCCGCGACGTTATCGGGCCGCCGTTGCTAGTAATCAAACTTTTGTGATGATTCCAATTTGAAAAAACTATTAAAAATTTGAAAAATCCAAAATTGTACTATAATTATTATTATTTTTTAACAAAAATTTGATAGATCTTCTTGATCGTCGCCACGAGTCTGCTTGCAGAGTTTCAGCTCGATTGGATCACGGGAAAAGGGTAAAAAATCGATCCAAAATTTTGTCGACGACAAGCCGGCAAGCAAGCAAGCAGACGCCACGAGTTAATAAAAAGAGAGTAATAATATCCGTTTAAATATAGATTTTATATATTATATTTAAGAACACATTCTTATGGTGAAGTTGCAATTTTTTCAGAACAAAGTTCTGTGAAATTCAAAACCAAATTAATCAATCAATTAGAAAGACATACAGAAATATCAAATCCACGAAAAAATATTTTGCTGCTATCGGGATTCGAACTCCTTTCCGGGGCAGGCGCGTCAAGGAGATCCGTGGGTCGAATCCCGGTAGCAGCCAAATATTTTTCGTGGATTTGATTTTTCTCTATGTCTGTCTAATTGGTTAATTAATTTGGTTTTATAGATTTTATATTTCGCAGCCGTCAATTGCGCCAGAAATACAGAAAATTTGCGAATGACCTGGCGAGGACCTGGTAAATGAAGCAGGAGGAACCGTCGGAAACTCCAACAATTGACGATGATGCATGAAAAGATATCTGAAACTTCTCGTGGTGAGCGTTATGCCTGGACATAAGTGTATAGCGTTCTCTATCATGTCGTCTTTTCACATCGGGGTTTCTAGATTCGATTCCCTGTGAAGTCACAATACATCTATATCATTTTTTCTCCTCGAGATATATTTCGCTATGGGCAGTGGATTGTCGTGGTATTAAAAATATGAATACAAAAATAATCTTTTACACGAAACAAACACATTGTGGTGAGACATAATACTTTAAATAAAATATCACTTTGTTTGACACCACTTTATTGAGTTATCACCAACTAGTTTCGGCTCACAGCAGTGCTTTATAAAAAAATAAAAATAAAAAGCTTATTATAAAAAATAGGAAATACCCTCTCTGCTTCCTTTTGTCCAAAAATTATGATATTAATTAAAAACAGAATACTTTCCTCCTATATATATGCGCTACAGAACAAATTATTTACGCAAGGCACCTTCCGCCCAGTTAAATATTTCTCAGATTAAATTTGTTAAAATCATTATTAAACATTTGCAATAGTAGGTAAGTACTTGCATCTGGTAGCTTAACTTCAAGTGATGTAGTTCAGCTGTAATAAACAGAGTACAGCCAACGAAGCTTAATCTAATTAAATAGAGAACAAGTCGAAATACTTTAATCCGAGTTTGCTACGGGCTTAAAATATATAAATGTTTACCTGCTTCCTACCCGCGCGGTGCATTAGTATAACTTAAGCAGTCTTGCCACGCTAAGTATTCAATTATTTTGACTACAATTTGGTAAGAGTTTGCCTCTTTTAATGTTTTTAAAATAAATATTGAAGCCTTTGTATGTAGAATATTATATGACGATTGAAGTAACCTTTTTTTTTCACAATTTACTAGACACTTCATTATTATCTAATTAACATTACTGTTTTCAGAAAAGAATTATTTTCAGAAACTCATTTTTTTAATCAAATTTGGTAAATTAACGCTTTTTATGCAACTGTATTGCAAAGCAGTTTCAATATTATTTTAAATGATCAACAAAAATTATTATAAAGTGTGTATCTTGAATACTAAATATTTTTTAGTAAAGAAAGTGGAACACCTCTTAAAATCGCTCGAATGATTGCGTCTGTCTAAATAATAAACTTAAAAATGAATAATAATGATAAATGATTATACAACGATCTTACTATCACGCGATTTCTCCGCAGGAGTAGACATAGAATATAAAACGCTTTCTTTTATCCTGGTGTACAACTTAACTCGTCCACTTTCATACATCTTCCACGCATGCTCTTCGATTGTTTCAACAGGACCGTCCTCCAATATTTGGTTCAGTTTTAGGTTATGCTAAGTCTTTCACGGACGCCCCTTGTTTCCATTATTCGTCATTTGCTTAATAATATTTCTTAACCATCCTTCCCTTCATATACCGACACCATCGTATGTTCAAAATTATATTTATTGTTTTAACTTTTTTAGTTTACTACTATTTTTTTAAATTTATTAGAAATTTGATTTTTTCCTGTTAACGGAGAATTTACGATAACGATCTTAACTAAAAATGTTTAACATTGCTTATTAATTTAAAAAATCTGTATTTATATTTAAATAAGCGGAATGTGAAGATTATTCCTAGTTTTATGGATATGATTTATTATAAAGTTTTTTTTAATAACACAGTATAATTTTTTACATTATTTAACTCTATTTTTATTTATATACTACAGTTATCCCAAGTACAAAAGAAACGAAAATAAATGCATTAACCCATTTTCTCGACTGATAGAACAGTTTGGTGAAATGCCCTTAATTTTTCATTTGGGCTGATATCTGTGTTGAAGCGAGTGGAGACGACCAGTGTATGGGCTTGAATTTCCATAAGAAAACCATTTTCCTTCAAATGGTAAAGTGTTGTTGCGAAAAGCGAGTAATGTCGGGGCTTAATTGTGACAATCAATCGTACTGTGATTGGTTGCCTGAAAACATGAGAATTTTCCTCGATTAATGAGGACGTTTTACCTAAAATATTACATAATATCGCGAGCAAGATAAACCTCACCTTATTTCTTCCCTTTGTTATTTATTCATTGTATATTTTAGCTGCTATTGGAATTTGCTTTTATTTTCTGGATTTATCCATGGTTTTAGTTTACTTTTCAGATTTTTCGATACATTCTCTTAGTAGGCACTTTGATGCACACCGAATATTATCTTAATTAAAATATATTTAAAGTTTTTTTTACAAAGTCTGTGGATTTCACACGATTGCTCAAATGGATTATTTAATACCATTTTTCGTTTTCTTTACATGTTAACAAAAATAGCACGTTGGTCATAAAAGTTGCATTATACATAGATGTCGCTTTTTTAGAATAAGAAATCTTTTAAAATCTGACCTTATTAAAATATACATGAAGTAAAAATTCATTATACATATTTTTAGTATTATTTTACAAGGCGAAAAAATAAATAAAAGGTAACAGCTTATATAGTACAAAAATGAAAACTAGTATTTGTAATTTTGCTTTAAATAATTTATAATACAATATCCAGTGTCTCCGGAAGCTCTTTGTTGGTACTTTTTATTCCTACACTATTTGGTAATATAAGTTTAATTGAATGAATATCAAATACATATTTTCTTGAATCATCACTTTTAGCTCCACAGCATCTAGTGGGTCTTGACCTCTTCAATAATTTTTCTTCATTGATTCCTATTAAGAGCTGTTTCTGTCCAATCCTAGATTTCTACGGCAAATGTTTCATTGAAGACATCTTCCCAAGATTCTACAGCCTGTTGTCTTATACTCAGCAAAGACTTCGATCATCCTCTCCAAACAGCACAATTACAAAAGTCTTTCTACACAAAATATACAGCTCGTCGTTGTAGCCAAAATTCATATTCAAAAACTGCGTGTATAATATGTACCTTTGACAAAAATTATTGTCCTGGTTTTAATGATTTTCATGACATACAAGTACTAACGTACTTAATCAAACATTATCTTGGAAACTGTTTAGTACTCTCTAAAAGAAGAAATATGAATTAGAAGTCAGAGTAACTTAACAAGACCGATAGAGTACAAGTAAAAATTTTCCTCATCCGACCGCAATGGATATAAAGTGAAATTTATTCATGAATGAAGTCGCGCAGCCAGACTTTCAGTCATCCCCTGAGATGAGTAAGTTAGCATTTTTCAGCATAGGATTTTATTGTAGCACCTTGCACATTGTTGTGTCACGGTGCAGACAAGATGGGGATGAAAACGACCCTTAAGGGTGGGCTGGGACATCATTGTTTTGCGTGAAAAAATAGGAGCTAGTAAGATACTACCTTTTTGCCCGAGGCAAAAGTTTTTGTCTTGCCCTTTTGTAATGATAACGTTTTGTGATTATTTTTACGACAAAAGATTAAGGTATTCATTTTTAGGTAGTTTTATAACGGATTTAAATAAAAATATTCCAAGTTATTTTTGTATTTTTCTTGTATATGTTTGATTATTTGATGTTAAAATTATCAATGAATGTAACGCTGGCTGTAGTGTGGTAGATATAATAAAGAAAGGAGTGCTGAGATGGTTTGGTCATGTAGAACGTTTAAGCGCGGAAAAGATGGTTAAGAAAATATATATAGCGAGTTTTGATGGTAATAGAAATAGAGGGCGTCCGAGAAAGACCTGGCATGATCAGATACTACAAGTATTAGAGGATGGCCCTGTTAAAAGCCTCAACAACCGTAGATAATGCATGAAAAGATGTATGAATGTAGCCGAAACAGTAGTAGTGTGCCAGGATAGAGGAATATGGCGTTCTATCCTCCTATTTTTTATTAAATTAAATCCTAAAACAATGAATTGGTTATTGACAGGACAAAAGGGACAGGAAAATAATCAGTTTATTGCCATTATAGAGTAAATATAATAAAATATACTGTAAAATAATTAAAAGTTTTAACCGGTCGAGTGCCGGAGCGCAGATTTGCGCGAAAACTTTTGTACCCTCTATGTGTCGGAGCGCAGATCTGCGCTCCCTAGACACGTATGCGGATTGGACTTATTTTACCTGCGTTTATGGGTTTTTAAAGCTTGTCATTGGTTGTATATCAAGTTTTTGAATGAATGAGTGAGTTCTTTTTGTCAGGTAACCTCATTTGCCGCGCAAACCGGTCAAAAAATTATTCCAAATGCCGTCTACGAACTGCGCATCAATTTGTTATTTATCTATTTAAAAAAATGTTAAAATTAAGTATTTTTATATTCTTTGATATATTTAGAACGCAAATATTGAAATACAATATATTTTTTGTTATTGCTTCCATGGTTTTACCCTATATATATGTGCGTACATTTCTGATAGTAAATTTCGTTACTTATTTTCATAATTAATGAATAAGTAATTATTGTACGAGTAATTATTGAAATATAAGTTATTATTGAAGTCTGTATATTGAGAAACCAGAAACTGCAACTTCTTTGCGATTATTGTTGATTTTTACATGAATATAACCACCACAAAAAAGTGTCTAAAAAACAGTAATTGTGCGCAAAATTGGGCGGCAGACAGGGTACATTCCGCATTACGTACGGCCGGCATCGGACCGGTTAAAAAACAATATTTTTTCCGATTCACTTCTCTCTATTGCATCCATTTGCATAGAATAAACGTTATCATTGTAATCAACAGATGGCCCACCATATCTCTTTCCTAAAATTATTCTCATTCTAGTTCAATGCCTACTATGATAGTTAATTGTCGTGTTCGGTATATATTATACTTTTCAATATTAATAAACAATTTATTTTTAATATATAATTTATTTGTTTCGACTAGTATTATATATTTTTTATAGCGTATCTCTTTGAAAATTGTCATGTAAGTGAATCGAACTCAACTAAATCAGCAACTTGATAAAATATGCACTTACATAAAAAATTAACTAATATTTCATTGGCACTTTGCAATGTAAAGATTTTACCCAGCTTATAATTTGGTTTCAAAATGCTTTTATTCCTTGCATCTGGCTTCCATCAGACCGGATTGACTCCGAATACAAGTTGCTTCTTTTGATACTTATAAAGTGTTTATTTGCGTATCCTTATTTATAAAGAACATTCTTTTGCAATGAATGGACTTGTTCAAATACAGCAGTAACTTGTTCCAGATGTTTGTAATAAAGCTACGCGCTGTACATTTCGAAGAATACGTTTCCATTCGCTCTAAAGTATCGAATTATTTCAACTTTTTTTACAGTTTGTATATTTTGTACCTACTTCAATAAACACATCAGAGAAGATATTTTTTCACATTTTTATATTTATATTTATTGCATTACGTACCTTTATTGTTGAACATATAAATATTATTTTTTTATGTCCTAAGTAAATTTGTAGTTCCATTGGTTCCATACTGCAGACAACATAACTTGAACTCCATTATTTCAATTAAACGGGCCTGTGGCCTTAAATATTTGTCGCTTAATTTATATATGTATTTTTTTAATAACTTTTTTAAAATAAATTATTAATTTTTAATTATTTTATTTTATATGTAATTTCTGAAAAAAAAATAAAGATAAAACACCGCCTATCTACGATAGTACCTATGTCGTATTAAATTATAAAAAAATATCTTGATAAATTATTGAAAAAATTAGGTTGTACATCGTAAAAATAAATTAAACATTTTGTACAGTTTCGATGAAACGACAATAAAATACTAGGAAAAATATTATGTATATACTTTAAAAAGATATGTGCATGTGAAAGAAACAAAATATGTTTTCAAATTGAATCGTCAACATTTGAATGCGTCTCTATAAAAGGGGTATATGTGCAAAAACAAAATTTTACGGTAGAGGGAATAAACACCAAGAGAAATAAATCACCAGAATTTCATTTTTTTTAATTTTCTAATTTTCACTTGCCAATTATGCACATTCATTTTACGTTTTCTTTGTTTATTCATGTTGTTTAGCAATCCCAGTGATATCATGAAACTATTGGTATCCGTCATATATACCAGAGGAATATAGATAAATATTAACTATTAAACATGTGAGCCAACTTGAGGTCGAATTTCGGCAAGATCGAGTAAAAATTAAGAAAAATAACATTTAAAAAATATATTATAACAGTGTGCACAATAATAATAATTATAAGTTTATTCCACCGTAAACAGGTTAAATAGACCATTTTAAAAACAATAAAATTATATTGGGATGTATGTTTAGTAGAGACGGCAAGACTGAGAATGTTATCGAAAGGAGAGTGGCTGCGGGAAACAAAATTAATGGTGCCCTAAATGCAATTATGTCCAATAAGAATCTGTCAAAGGAAGCAAGACTTGCGGTACATAATGGCGTTCTAGTGCCAACCCTGATGTATGGAAGTGAAGCCTGGAATCGGCAAAGGAGAAATGAAAGTGGACTGAATGCGGTGAAAATGCGGTCACTTGTTTGGAAAATCTTTGGTCGACAGAATGAGGAATGAACAAAATAGAATTGAATGTAATGCAGGCTGTATTGTGGTAAATAGTATAAAGAAAGAAGTCCTGAGATGGTTTGGTCCTGTGGAACGTATGAACGAGGAAAGGAAAGAAAGTAAAATATATGAGGCGAGTGTTGAAGGCAACAGGAATAGAAGGCTTCCGCGAAAGACCTGGCACGATCAGATACTACAAGTATTTGAGGATGGCCCTGTTAAAAGCCTCAACAATCGTAGAACTTGTGTGAGAAGATGTATAAATGTGTCCGAAGCCAAAGTGTTGTCCAGGATAGAAGAGTGTAGCGTTCAATCCTCTCTGCCTACCCCTGCTGGGAAACGGCGTGATGGTTAGTTAGTTAGTTAGTTAGTTAGACCTGTACTATGTAGATCTTTTTTTATAGGGACGTCCTCATTTCCTGTGGAATACCAATGCTCCTATATAAAATTGTTTATGGAGCTGATTAAAATAAAAGTACTTTTCTTTTTTCAAAAAATTATTTTATTTTTGATCCATTGTTAATTGCTTTCTAGATTTCTTGATTTTTTCGTCTTATTTTGCCATCATTTTTTTGCCTCCCTCATCTCACCGCTGGGAGGTCGAAAATAAATACATCCCCCAATTCCCTTGCGAATTAAATAAACAATTTAAAGTAATGTTGTGTGAGCTCACGCGGGAAATGTTTAAGTAATAATTTTCCCTTCGAATACTATTATAATTTAGAATAATATCAATATTTATATAAAGATTAAAAGTAATTACCTTCTTCTTCGATTATTGTGGCAATCGATATTGTCTCGCATTGACATAAAACAGTACAGGGTGTTACGTGAGAACATAAGATTTTTTTCTATATATATATATATATAGATATATATATTGATTGCAATACAGTGCATGCATATAAACATGGTTTACAAAAGCATAATTACAAAATTATTAAGCAAATAAATGCACCACACAATGTCGAAGCAATAATTCAAACACAAGATAATTAATAATGTGTGCATGTGCACGGTATGTGCAGTGTATGTGCACGGCATATCGTATAAGATACATTATTTATAAACCGCGTGTTTGGTGTATCCACGTGTTTGTGAATTATTGTTTTGATTGAACGAACACGTGATATCTAGCCATTTCATCCATTGTGCGTTTTGGTTGCGTTTTGCCTGTTCTTCAGTTGCTAGTAATTTAAAATCCATCCAAGTATAGTTATTTAAGCGTTGATTTTCCAAGACCACAAGATCATCACAAATGCTTCTAATTAAGCCGGTTATTTTCGGCGTTTTGAAACGTCAAAATAACTATTTTGACCCTGTGAATCTTGGAAAAATGATTATTATATTAATTACCTACTTACATCCATACATATAAAATTCAATACCAATACACTGTTTGACCGATCTGACTCAAATTCTTCACACGTATTCTTAGGGACCCGGTGGGTGAAATTTCTCTTCTCCACCTTTAGGGAGGAGCGCTTTGACATATTTTAATACAAATTTGTACCGTTCGACCGATTGAACTCAAAATTTAGAATCTTATTCTTTAGGACCCGGCGTAATATAAGCGACATTTCCTCTTTCTCCTCTAACCCATCCTCTCCCCCAAATATACTTTCTGTACAAATCTACACCGCTTCACCGATTGGACCCAAATTTCTTAATACATATTTTCGACGGAAAAAATAGACTATATTTCTTCCTTAGACATCCTATCCCTCCCAGCCTTGAATAAATGGAAACATTTTTTTGATTAGAGGCTTTGCAAAACAATGGAAACTTTTTTTCCCCCCACAAATTTATTTTCAATTTACAGTTAGTACATATTATTAGAATCTAAAATATTATAGTTATTTTAAATTAGAGTATAGCAGCATTCTAATGTTCCATTTTTCAAATTTCTGCAGAAGTTTTGTTTGTTAATATTTTGAAAATTTATTTTGAAAATAAATACTCAGAAGAAAAACGGAACAAATTCACATTTTAAGGGTAATTGATAAGTCATACGATGAAATGGAACGTGCAACAAACACAATGTTATTGGTTATTGATAAATTATTTTATCATTTGTGACAAATTTTATCTCTCTGAAAATAAAACGTGGGCGCACTTTTCAAGATGCGATGCAAACGGGTATTATACTGACCGCCAGGCTTACAAATATCTTCATCCCACAAGAATTAGTGATTACCGACAGACTTTCGACAACTTGCCGGAAAAGGATCCTTGCATTTCTTTGGGCATGTTGCCAAACAGAGTGACAGCAATAGAGCAAAGCAATAGTGACAGTTGAGGAAAACGAATAAGAGATATGGTCACCGAAATTCTGTATTTTAAGGACTATATCTTTGCATGGAACGACAAAAAATGAACATTGGACCAGGAACCCATCCCAGGATAGCTAAAAACTTAACATTTTTATTATTATCTTACCTATCTTATGATTCTATTGATAAAGTTTCTTTACACCGGGTGAATTCCGGAATTACTCGATAGACTTAGGCGTGCCCCCGGATAAAGCTATATCGAATTTACTATAGGACGACTGTCGTGTAAGAATTATTAAAATATGCAAGCACATAATGTAACTATTCGACAGATGTAATTAGATCGTGACTTTTTATCAAATTAGATAATTGCTCGTTTTTTATGGTATTGCGTAATATATAAAGCGATGCATTTCTGACATGAATTTTCGGGCATTCAAAACAGAATCGTCCAAGGTAAAAATATTAAGAGATCTCAGAAGGCATCTACCGCACTGTTGGAAGGGCTATGTTTTGCATATATTTACAGGAGAGGAACATGCCGGGAAACTTTGCAGCAGGCTTCAACCATCGGGACAGATAAGGACTTTTATATTTTTATTATTATTATAGCTTTTCGCTTCCTGTTGCTTCAGGTCGCTTCAGGAGATGGGCCACGTGACCGGAACCGGAATTGAGGCCTCGCGACGAATAGTTAGCTACGTGCCGCTAAAGGGAACTAGAGTAGAGTAGGAAGAGTAAGTAGGGACGATTAAAAACATTACAGTATTACATCATAATTAATTAGTATTATAAAAATATTACGTATTTTTTTGTGATAAGTATCCTAGGCCGTTCTGCTATGTTAATTCGATCTCTCACCCTTTATGATGTATCTAGAAATATGTAAGATCGGACACCCACGCCAGAATAGCCCCAAAAACTCTACACGTAAGATGTTTCAGCACTTAAAAATATGTTTATTTTTTAGAATTTGACTGAGACATTTTCATTAAAAAAAACTATTTTTGATATTAATGTTGCCAACTTTGAGGATACATAATTAAAACAATGACTTTGATTAATTCCAAGCCATTCGGTTTCAATACTACTATATCAAGTGAAACAAAAAAATAATATTTTTTGTTAGTAATAGTTTTGTTAGTTTATGTTAGTATCTATAGATAGTCGATTCCTACCGGTTTATTAATTTTTCAAGTATCAAAATACATATGTGTTAAATGTATAATCCTTGTTATCATACAAGTGAAAGACAGTTCGCTGTTTTCTCCCAAATGTTATTTATTTTAGTGGCCGATCATTATTCTGTGGCCCTTTTCCACTTAACATCACACGTGTGGAATCCGTGCGCGTCACAGAATTTAGGGGTAGTTTTCTTAGAAACTCAGTTCAGCTTGGATCCGGGGTGGGTTGAGGTGGTTCACAAAGTAAAAAAGAAATGTTGAGGAACTGTTTTTATGGCATACAGAGGATAGTATGAGTAGGACGTAGAAGTTGGGACAGTTGACTGAGTTATCTGCCATTATATAATACTCTATAATAAGAGTTGGTCCATTCTCATATTTTATTATTTATTTTTATCGATTGATTTTGAAGTCTAACAATTTTTCATAATTTAATAAAAAATATTGACGAGCAATAAAAAGTCCCTTCTGGCACTGGCCACACAAAGCAGGTAGCGTTTTTCAATGTATTTTATTAACAAAATAATTTTTTTAACTGTTCGATATTTTGGAAGTGTGTCGGATCGGACTATTTCACGAACTCAGCTGAAATATTTACGAAGCAAAATTATCAGAAAATTTTAATCGAAAATTGATAAAAACTTCATCTAATTAAAATATCAAAACCCGTTTTCTCTTTTAATCTCATAAATACTCCTGTATGAATAAATATATAGTATACAAGTTTTAAAGGGTGGTTGTGAGGTTTCTAGATCATAATCGAAGAAAGTGCATTGCAATTTTTCGTATGTTGCGTTACGAGACTTTTTAAAATAGAAAATATTTCTATAGAAATTTAGCTTAAATCTAGCATAACTTTTACTACATTCTAATCCTAATTAATTAAGTATATAATATTAGGTCCTTACATATGAAATTGGCGTTTAGTATGGGAGGAACATAAAGCCGATTTTTTTAAATTATAATATATTTATTTAATCAAAGTATGTACAATTGCTATCTATGCATTTTTGCCATCTCATAGGTAGTTCATCGATCCCTTTACTAAAAAAACCATTCGGACGGGAATCAATAAAATCTTTGAAGGCGGTTTGGACTGCCCCATGGGAGTTGAATTTTTTCCTTTGCAAGAAGTTATCCAAATTTCGAAAAAAATGGTAATCTGATGGGACAAGGTCCGGAGAGTACGGTGGATGTCTTAGACATTCCAATTGAAGCTCCTCTAATTTGGTAGCCGTCTGTTGTGCAGTGTGTGGTCTAGCGTTATCATGAAGCAGCAGTGGCCTAGAGTGATTAACCAGCCTCGGTTGTTTAGCAGCTAGCTTTTCCATCTTGGTTTGCAGTTGCTGACAATAGACATCTGCCGTAATCGTCTGGCCAGATTTAAGAAAGCTGTAGTGAACGACACCAGCACTAATCCACCAAACGCTCACAAGTAACTTTTTGGAGTCAATTTTCGCTTGGGGCATGGTTTGGCTGGTTCGGCAGGGTTCAGCCATTGCGATGAGCGCTTCCGATTATCTACAGGACCCACTATTCATCACAGGTAATGATTCGATTTAAAATCCCTTCATTATTGTGCCGATTGAGTAATGCAACGCAGCAGTCAACGCGCGTTTGTTGATTTGCTTCACTCAATTCGTGAGGTACCCACCTTTCAAGCTTTTTCACCTTACCAATTTGCTTCAAGTGGATAAAAACAGTTTTATCACTAACACCGCAGCCTGCAGCTAACTCGGATGTGGTTTGCGATGGATCCGCTTCCACAATAGCCTTCAATTCTTCATTATCAACTTTGGTATCCGGCCGTCCACGGGGCTTGTTCTGCAGCTCGAAATTTCCAGAACGAAAACGTTGGAACCAAAAACGCACTGTGTTTTCTTTTGCGGCACCGTCGCCATACACATCATTAATCCTTCGAGCCGTTTCTGCAGCACTGGTGCCACGGTGGAACTCGTACTCGTAAATAACGCGATATTTCAAGTTTTTCATTTTGTAAACTGAGTGACGCAAAGAAAAAAACAATTGAGGAAAAAACAAATGAATTATAATTTTCAAAACACAAATACATGAGTAAGTAGCTGTATAAATTTGGATTTGGAATTCCTAACCAAAGAGAAGATGTTTGAGATCAAATTTGCCAGTACGGCAAAACGTCAATTTCATATGTAAGGACCTAATATAACACAATGGGATTCAAACCATATTTTATATCAAAGCTGGGCATCTTAACCATTTGACTACATAAGCCAGACTTAATCTTTGATCTTTAAAATATTTAAAAATGTATTTTTTTATTATTATGTATGTATTAAATTAATTATATAATATATAGTAATAAGTATAAAATTAAATATAGTATGTATTAAAATGTATATTTTTTTGTTTTTTACTCTAAGTACCCTGAATATATAATTCAGCCCTTTAAAATTTCAATACACAACTATTAAAATTCAGATTACATATAGATTTTATAGTTTTAAGCTTTTGTGATTTTGAACCTTTTATTTCGTATTTATGTTTATTTGCAGATAGATAGTATTAACTTTTTGAAAATTCAAAATTTTATAATTATTTTTTAATAACTTTGTGTTGTACAAATACATACAAATAAAATACATATAAAATGTTGAATAATGAAATAACCATGTTATCAAAAACGTTTTTTTTAAACTAGTTATCAAATTTTTTTACTCATAAACAAAGCTTCAAATATTAAATTTATTTCAATGTTTACTTTACATTTAAGCTACGAAATAAACCCCAAAATAGATGATATTATTCTTGGAAAATAATGATCATTACATTACTATAAATATTAATATGAGGTTTAGTGTGCAGAATAAAAATATTTGATTAATTATTACACATATCTCTCGTATTACTACATCTTTTCATGGTGGCACGGGGATCGACTAAACATCTACATAATAATAATAACTGTCTGTCTGTCTGTCAGTTCTCTATACAAATCTATACCGTTAATCCGATTCGATTCAAACTTTTCATACTTATGCTTTAGGACCCGGCGGGTAACATAGGCGACATTTCCCCCCTATTCTTTTAATCCTTCCCCTCCGCTGATATATTTTCTTTGCAAACCTGTACCGTTTGATCGATCGGACTCAAAATTTGGAAACTTATTCTTTAGGACTCGGCGGGTAACATAGGCTACATTTCCCCTCTCCTCCTTTACCCCTTCTCTTCCTCCTGATATATTTTCGATGCAAATATATACCGCTCGACCGATCGGACTCAAACTATGTAAACTTATTCTATAGGACCTGGCTGGTAACATAGGTGAAATTTTCTCCCTCCCCTTTTACCTTTTCTCCTCCCCCTGATATATTTTCGATGCAAATCTATACTGTTCGAATCAAACCTTTGTTTCCCCCCACAAATTTATTTTCAACTTAATCCTTTACTCATGCTACGCCGGGTACAAACAGCTAGTATATATATGCATTATGAAAAGGTTATTTTTACCATTCTCAAGCTGGTCTCTCTGACAAGTTTTTTTGCAAATCCGCGAGGTTCCCGAAAAATAACCTTTTCATAATGCATATACCTCTTCGCGAAAACTTATATTTAAACACACTCACACTATATATATATATATATAAACATATGTTATTAGACATATTTTTTCATTTATTTAAGGAAATGAGTCCCGTAATATTTAATACGAAATAAATAAATGAAATAAAGAGAAACACACAAATATCAAACAATAAAACTGAAAAATTAAATGCTGGAACCTGGATTCGAACCACGGACCTCTGTATTTCTATATATATATATATAATATATATATATATATATATTATATAATATATATATATATATATATATAGATAATATATATATTATATATATATAATATATATATCGTTAGTTGAAGTAAATTTCGGTTACCGTACCTTCATGGTGACTGGACCAAAGTTATGGAATAAACTACCAAATACACAACTTACTTGAGGTGAGTTACTCACGAAAACGGCGCTATATAAAATATCAAATTATGAATTATATTACACATATATGTTATTTTATACAAACACATATAATTTTTAACAAATATTTTAGAACCGATCAAACCCTTGGAATATTAGAATACACATCCCTGCATGTTGCAACACTTTCTTCCTTTCACAGTTCATCTACAATTCAAAAGTCCCACCCACGTTCCTAGCCTCTCAAAACACGGGCACAATATGTCTGGAAAATCCCTGTCTACTTACATTAAGGTACATGTACAAGCGATTTAAAACATGAGGCCACTTAAAAATTAAAACTTGAATATAAGAGAATAAGATTTCAAAAATTGTTTTGGAAATATAATGTTGCAAACGAAAATAAGGAACCTTTTATTAATGTACACTACAATACTGCTTCTTGATGTTATCATTGCTAAGCAATGATCCCCGATCGGTGCACAGTCTATTGATGTTCAAAATATCAGTGAGAAAGATTTAAATTTAAATTAAAAAATTAAATAATACTATTTCTCTTGGTCCAGATTTCATTTCAATATTTCTCCTTAAGGTTGTGTGGAACTCAAAAAAAACCACTTTGTTTTTGTATAATCTTTCCATTAATACAGGGATCTTTCCGGAAACATGGAATATGTCAAAAGTTACTCCAATATATGAGTGGTTTTAAGTCATCCGTAGAAAACTACAGACCATACCTATTCTTTCTGCACCAGCTAAGGTGTTTGAAATTATAATAAGTAGAATAGTCGCTTCCCGAGTAGAGCCATTTATAATTGATGAACAGCATGAATTCAGGAAAGGCCGCTCGGTTGAGACAAATCTGATGGTTTTCACGAATTACGTAACGGAAGCACTGGACGCGGGACATCAGGTGGTTTGTTTATATGATGATTATGCCAAGGCTTTTGATACAGTCAACCATGATGTATTATTAAAAAGGCTGTATGTGATCGGTTTCTTGGACGTTTTAGTAAAATTAATGGCAAGCTACCTCCAAAATAGAAACCAATTCGTCTCCTACGGTTTATTCGCGTCAGAGTGTTTCCATACTTTCTCCGGTGTACCGGAAGACTCCAACCTGGGTCCATTGTTGTTTTCTATTTTTATCAATAATAAATAACTTATGTTTAATGTTTCCAAGTATTTGGTTGCATCTTTCACTAGGGCCCAAAAATACTATTCTATCGCTACAAAATGAACTACCAAAATCTAACACGAACTTCGAATGTTAAGGATCTCGGCATCAGATTTGTGTCTTAAGTTTAGTTATAGTTAAGTTTAGTATTAGTGATATTATAGAAGATGGTGCCTCAGCATTGAAAATATTCTAATTGTTATAAATAACAAAAAAATAGTGTAAGTAAACAGCGTTATTATTTTTTATATAATTCAAAATATAGCGTTCCACAAAGTTACACAGGAAAATTTAGAAAAATGAAGTTCAGCGTTTTGATTTTCGTCTCTCGCGATAGCAAGCGTCCTTATTTTTCTTCTCGTAACCCCCACCCCTCCTGCGAAGCCCACCGGAAGTGACGATGATGGAGACCCCACCTCTTCCTTTATCTGTGCTTTCTACTTCTGTAATCTTAATGGCGCGCCGTCCGCCGTCAGAAAGGCGTTCATTATCCGCCTTGGTAATTTTCAGATTGCGCGCATTGTTAACAAGGAGAGTGTGTGGGCTTTATGCTGGATGGCTTGGGACTTTTTTGGTATTCTTCATTCGCTGGAGTAATATAAATGTTTTTTTTTTCTGATTTTAATGTATAACATGTCATCAATTTTATTCTAAATAATATGAAGAAATCAAATTTATTATAAATTAAGTTTTTTTTTATATATTTGTGTTTTAATATTTAAAAAAACGTTTTACAAAACTATCGTTTTCTTTCAGAGATTAATAAAAAAATTAATCCCTTTACAAAAATATGTATTTTGTTTGGAAAATTACATTTTTTAAAATATTATTTATAAAAATATTTGTTGTAGGTCCTTGAAAAATATGGAAAAAAAGAAATATTGGGAGCTCTTTGTAGTGTTTATATTTTAGTACTTGTTGGGTATTTGTAATATTTTGATTCTAAACTAAGCTTAACATTGAAAAATATGGAAAAATAATATTAAATATGGGGAGTTCTTTGTAGTGTTTACATTTTAATACTTGTTGGGTATTTGTAATATTTTAATGAATTTTATGTGCTTTATTTATTTCTAACGAAATCAAATTATCCAATTTACGACAAACATTATTCACACGTAAAATAAAAATAAAAAATTCAAGTGTTCATTACGAATTTAATTAAAATGAACAACCTCTATTTAGGTATATGCATTAAATATTACAAATATAAATATAAAAAATGTTTTGTTTTATTCCAAGGAGAGAGTTTTTCAGCAATTCGTTAATTTCCCCACTATTCAATCGTAATGGGATTAACTTACACAGTAATTTCTCAAATCTCTCTTTCAACTGTCATTCAAATGTTCATCATGCAGAAACTTGAATACAAATCTCGAGTTTTACCTACTGCTATTTAATATTGTATATTTTACATATTTCACAAAAAGTTAACAGGAAATTGGGAAAATTATGACATGTAAATATATAACACAATATCTAGAAGAAAAATACAAAAATGTATGTAAACTTGGGGAATACATTAATATAAAATAAACAAAGAAAGATTTTTTGTAACCGATAATTAAGCGCGCGTTTACATAACTCCCTTTATTTGTTTGTCGTTATTTTGTAAGAATTCAAATAAATAAATAAAAATTCAAAATTGAAAAGATAAAAATACGCTTTCTATTTGAATTGATCATATCTATCAATTACCTCTCAACAACTTCCATGTAAAGGTTTCGTTTGATTGAAACCCATCCAAACACATCCTAATATTTCACCATCCCTATTTCCTTGTCAAACGAAGAATACAAATAACACACGTTCAATGATTTGCATAAATAAACATCTCTACAATGTATGTAGATCCCTTTCAAGTGGTTTTTATTTTTACTGGGGCACACAGTATTAATAATACTCCCTAATACATACTTGCAAATAAGCTCACACGCATGTGCAAGAATGTATCGGGGAATTATTGAAAAAATAATACCGTGTATAATATTGTTAAAAAATTTACGCGAAGAAATAATAGAGCATTTAATGAAAATATTATAAATATATAATATACATATATAATATATATGGCAGTGGGCTGGACATATGGCTCGACGGAGGATAGTAGATGGCCACCCAGAATCCTACAGTGGAGGCCCTGGACAAAAAATAGAAGCGTCGGAAGACCTCCCAAAAGGTGGTCTGATGACATAGTCCAGCAAGCAGGAAGAACCTGGATGCGAAGGGGGAGAAATAGAGATGAGTGGAAGAAAATGGAAGAGGCCTACATCCAGCAGTGGAGAGAAACAGGCTAAGGAAGAAAAAGAACAAGAATATACATACCTACATTTAAAAAAAAATAGAGATGCGAAAACGGAATACGTGTCACACCAATTTTCAAACTAAGCTTATCGTTGTGCTATGAAAATAGGACTAACTTGCTAGTCTGGAGTGATGTTCGAACGCGCTACCTTTGGATCACGAGGCGAGAGTCCTAACCACAGGACCAACAACATATGTATATGAAATATGGACAACGTATGTATGGAAATATGGAAATAGTAAACCAAGAGGAAACGAGAAAAATTAAAACATTAAATTCTTGCTTATTTTAACTCCTCATTATATAAAGCACATAGAGTTATTATTTAGGAACATAAAGCAGATTACTCACTTCGAATTTTAAATGAAGTGAGAATTATCCTTAATAAAAAAGTTGTTGGGTGAGGAACTCAAGAAGCTTATGTAAGGATATAATATTTTACCATTGAAATGTTATTTTCAATACATATTGAATAATTTTCCGTACATACATAAATAGTTTTTAAATTTTGTGTAGAACATTTTGGTATGCTTAGTGAATTCTAGAGTTATGCGCGACAAACTATGTATTGCCTAGAATTTTATTTAAAGAATAGGTACATGTATTTTGATTTACTCTCTGTACTAAAAATTAGAATGCCAGATTAAAAAATATGTTCTACGTGGTTTTTAGTGATAGAAAAGCTCAACAAATATTTTGTTCCTATAATTAACTTTTGTATCTAAAAAAATTAAGCTATGGGTATAAAATTACATGAAAATATCCACCCATGGTCTCCCTAATTGCGGTACTTACTAAAAATTCTGGGTTGGTCTTGACGTTTTCAAATTGGCATTTCACAACGGTCGTATTGAGATTTGTTTGCACGGTTGTAAATATTTATCTATGGTTTTGCGGTGCTTTATGTGGACTATGCACGGGGTGGAATGTCCAGATGGGGTTGTGTCGCAGGGGTGTAGCCCGATAGAAAATTTCTTTGAAAATCATTTCAATGAAAAATAAGTATTCGAATTAAGTATTTTTTTAAACAATTTGTTTTTGAATATCAATTAGTCGAATTACTTACTGTAATATTAAAATGAAAATTATTGTGATATATAAATAATGTAGATTTTTTAGAAGTTATTACTTTTTCATCATTACTTATGACCATCCGAGTACTCTTGCACCTCAAAGATTCATACATCCTTTCATCTATGGTCGTTCATTGAAGCTTCTAATAGAGTCAACTTAAATGATTTGTTTTCTATATGATAAATATATTTATAAAATTGATACTACCGCCTACACTACTAATGCTTCCTCGAGGTGGGTTATTATTAAGACCTATTTAACTATCTATTACCTGTGACTAGACTCAGTTTAACTACTGAGTGGTTATTGGCGCCTAAAAAACTTTGCTTGTTCCACTCATTTACTGAATTTTGTACGCTTAGTGCATATTGTAAGTTACATTTGTATCATGTCATATAATTATTTAATTCAAAATTTCATTCATTCCACAAGATTGTTTCATTCGGGTGCGTGCAGTCAATAATAATTTATTAAAATTTTATGCATAAAAATATAAAATAAACATATTTGGGCAAAAAGGCGAAATAAAATATTTATCTGACAGAATATTACGTTTATAAAAAAACAATAATAATAATGATAGATATATTATAAGATACATATTCTATATTGATTTGTTTCGCACAAATTCTAGATATAACTTCGTAAATATCACTTATTTCAAAGTATCGAATGCACTTATTAATAATTTTACACTGAATGTGGTAAGTCACCCACCCATGATTTCCGTTTCCGAAGACTTGATTTAAAAAATATTCCTTTAACAAAGATTCTACTCGCTTAAGGAATAAATTGGCGTTTTAATTAATAATTTCTATAAATTTATTTAAGATGAATTGTTGCCGCGTAAATTTATTTTTTATTTTTTTATTTTTCTTTTTTAATTTGTTTACGCCCATTACGGGTTTTTACATAAAAAATATTACATAAAATTCAAATAGTACATACATTAAACGATATCAGTTAGGTATAAGCAGTAAAATATAAAATATATAAACATAAAGTACATGTATAAGCAATTAAAGGTATAAGCAGTAAAAGTATCAGGTATAAGCATTGAAATATGAATATAAAAATTAAAAATATAAATAAAATTACCATTTTACCCGCAGCTGGCAGGTTGGTGCGGTGGATGTCTTTGCCGAGTTTTTAGTGTTTGTTCGGTGCTATTTATCATCAACCCCGGGAACAATACCGCAATCACAATGGTTTGTTTTCATAATGTATTGGGCTTATGCGTCCTGACTTGAACGAATTCTTCGGAACCACTCGCGGAGTACTTGTTTCGGGAAAACAGAACTTGGGCAGTACCAACATTGTTGGCCCTGTACGTGCTTCTTGTGTAAATAGCTCTGTTTTGCAAACCCTCAACAATTTATATGTATATATTTGGGTACATACACTTTGTAATGTACACGTATATAATAACGATATCTTTTATTAATTAATTACTTAAATTACGTAGTTTTAATCTTAACAATTATTAAGTTATTACTGAAAGCGTGTCATGCGTTTTGCAAATGTTTCTTCTTATTTTATCTAATCTAGGATCTTATTTTACATAATCTGAGTATGTTTAATAATTTAATTGTAAGATATATTCATAAATATAAAAAATATACAAAAAATTTCAAAACAAATTACGCAGATGCGAGAACTGAAAGCAAAAAAAAAATATTTTTTTTAGAAGAAATCCACAAAAATTAAATATTATTTTTGTTTCCATGATCGCATAATTTATTATGCAGTCGTAATTATGTACGGTAATTCACGGTGAGGATTTGCTAATAAACACGCTCATAGGGCACAGAATGCACACAGTTCCACCGCTTCCTTTTACACTCGTATCGTCGATAATGCTACCAATGACAATATCGACTCCGACGATAGCACTGGCACTATCTCGTATTAATGACATAACAAAGTACGAAACTGCATATCTTCGTTGAATATATTCAATTTACATCAGTTAGCAGCTCTTTTTTTGCTGTATTACCTGTGTGCCTTCCTTGCCTGAAATTTGCAAGCCAAAGAAGTTGGATGTTACTGGCTGGTCTCCTTGGTACACTTATATACCTTTCGCTACAAAACCCCTTGAATTGTAGGCTCAGACAATTTAAAGTGTAAAATTTTATAGAGCACTTGGTTTTGTAATTTATCTTTATTTTTTTATTGCGCTTTTTAAATAAGTATGTGTAATGTGACATGCATCGTGTGTTTACATGTGTACACAATGTCATCCATTCATAATGCGTGAACATTTTAATATTTAAATTATATATTCGACTTCCGGTATTGCAGCCAATCCGAGACGGTTACCCAGCAGCGTGGTGAAATAATAGGATGTGGAGCAACTGCTTCTTCCCACACGAGCGATAGGGAGCAGCCGGAAGCAAAGGCTTCTTATCAACAGACATTGCTTGCTCCAGCACTAGATAATGGTCGTGTTCCTCTATGAATGAATATGTTTTAATGGCAGACCGCAGCTTCCTGTCGACCGCAAACAACATTCCTCGATTATTAAAATATTTTAATAATCAAATATTTCATTCATGTTTTGTGACACACACTAAGTATGTGTAACATTATGTGTTATTTGTGTTCCTCTAAATATGTATCACCGAACATTATTTAAAGGACCATGTATCACAGTTAATCTATTTACAGTTTTTTTTAAATAATTTTGGTAATTTATCTCAACGTATAAGCTTTCAGAATAAGTTTATCGTATTTTAATATTTTGAGAAAAATTAATGATTTTTGAAATAAGGAAATGTTTAGAATGTGATCAAATAAATTGAATATTCTTGAGTTATCTACATATTTTTAATACTCCAATGGCGTAGCAAATAATAGGTAACACATTGAAAAAATAATGCTAATTTTAATATGATTAAATAATTATTATTACATTGGATAGACGTAGATGATAGATTTAGTTGATACTTTTTGTTGATCGTCATCATTACTGTTGGCTCTATAGTCCCTTGTAAGTCTTGGCCGTCTCAAAATGTTCCTCAATATATTATTTTAAATAAGGTTTTTTATTCTTACAATACAAGGGGAGGCGACAACTTAAGACTTCCGAAGAAAAAAAAAACACCCTACAAAATTGTCTGGTGAAAAAAGGTTTAAAAACCTTCGATAGCCTGCCAAAAAAAATTCAAAAGGAAGTGAATATAAGGCGGTCTAAACAGGAGTGCAATAATTTTATTATAAAATCCTTAAAATGACTAGGTGGAATGCAGTATGTTTAAATGAAATCATGTATTAGCCCACACTACATTATTTGTGGAACGAAATAATTAAGATAAATATAAAATATAACATAGCGTTTTTTCAGTTAAACACAATGATTGATCAGTTGATTAACAGTTTTTAAC
Source organism: Agrypnia vestita (assembly GCA_016648135.1). NCBI lineage: Eukaryota > Metazoa > Arthropoda > Insecta > Trichoptera > Phryganeidae > Agrypnia > Agrypnia vestita. The sequence goes on along the minus strand of JADDOH010023106.1, from coordinate 38,710 downwards.
TTCGCATGAGATACGTTGTCGATTATTTCATAATATTTAATTATTATTATATAATTATTCCATAATATTATGTAATTATTTCATAATCAAATAGCGTTTTTATCAGTTAAACACAATGATTGATCAGCAGATTATCAGTTTTTAACTTAACAGGAGATGTTGTTTATTTTATGTGGGTTTTGGAGAAAATCGTTTATCTTAAATAAATTATCATATTTAACTCAAAGACGCATTTATTTTTGTTTTTGTGTTACTGAGCCGTTGAATAAATAAATAAAATTCCGTTATGTTCGTGTTGATGATTTTAAAATAATTCAAATGCATGACCTTTTCCACCATTGGCACAGTTCCCCCTGTGTTCGGTCAATATGTTCACACTATGCGCAATATAATTGATTAGTGCAGTAAACCGAAATATTGCTCCACCAGCTTAAGTTTCATCCCCCAAAGTGGGTTCCGTGTCCCCCTTCCACTGCTGCAACTTCTGCAGTAACATATTCATATTAGCGATAGGTTGTCAATATCGGGGTCAATATGAGCATGTATGCATTTGCATACAGATTCATTTGGTATATCGTGAATTGTTGACGTTTGAAATATATATATATATATATATATATATATATATATATCCACATTTTTAAACACTGTTAATTAATAATTAATAATTAATGTGTATGTAAAATATACATACACGTGTACAACATATAATCGTATATATTTATATAAATATTGTAAAAAACTATAAACGATTAGAATTAAGGTCAAGGAATGGAGCGACATGTCCAGATGTACTGTTGGCACTTAGATGAGAAGAAGATTATAACGAATATCCTATTATATAAATATAAATGAAGATTTTATTGATTGAAAGATAATTTGTAGTAGTAGAAGAAGACGTAAGATAGTGGACGTGATAATAGTGTTTGATAGTGGTTTACAGTAGTGTGATATTCTAACCCATCTGCCTACCCTTTCCTACAAACGGTGTGAAATATTTTGTCATCAAATTTGAACACAACTTTATGAAAACAAATATTATTGACGAATTCAAAAAAATATTTTAATTGTGTTCTAAAGCGCCACTCTGGGACAGGCGTAGCCTAGTAGAGTGGCATACTCCACAAATCTAAGAAAAAAAAAATTGTGTAATCTTATCTTATATTTTTATTTTTAAATTATTATTAAGTACCTATATATTGTAAAGAAGGATTTTTTGAAATAAAAAATAAAAAAATTTTAAGAAAAAAATTCAGTACCTAAGTTGTATCATAATATTTACTTAAAAATTCCGAAAGCCATTAAAAATATTATAATATAATAAGAACAGGTAAAATTCGCCAATTTAAATTTGAAAGGTTCTCATTTTGGCCGTTCATTATCGTGTCTAATTTGTAATTCATATTTCGGCCTGACCACTCCGGAGAGGGCGCAGATTACTATGGTGGTGTAACACCCCACTCCATCATGCCATGGGGTATCAGCTCACTCGCTTCACGCTTAACGCCAAGTGGTCAATTACCTTTAATTAATACACGATTTAGACAAGTAGCGGGTGAATGCAATAGCGGGTTCATATTTGACTAAACGACTTTCCATATCTGTATGTTAATTTTGACCTTTTAGAAGCCACGGTTGCTATTTGGATTTTGCTGTCACTTTATTTTATTACTGTAATTTTAAAAGAATTTCTTTTATATTTTGACGTATCTTTAAATCGATTCGAGTTATGGTCCGTCACGAAATAGGTCAGCCATTAAACGCTTATATCCCAGATAGAATATGATGTTAATAGGATGTTAGTGTTAAATTAAGCTCATGTTAATACAGTCAGTGGATTAAGGGTGGATGTAAGATATAAATTACGTTCTCTACTACCGTGCCTCACTCAAGAGACTTGCTTATCAGCACGAATTGGCGCGCTCAGTGAAATTCGGAACGCCACCGCCGTGGCTCAGTAACCGAAAGTTCGATTGCCTTTAGGTATATAAAATACAAATAAAATGCGACATAGATTTGTAGGGTGTGAAAAAATTCATAACTTCTAACTATTTGGATAATGAATACAAGCAGAAAACGAGAAAAGTGGTGTTTGCGAATATACTGAGAATACAACGGTACTCCTCCAAACTACGAATATAACTCGTTTATGAAAAGTCTTTTCTTGATGCTTATTTTAAGCGATACCGACTAGAGTGCGTAACATGTTATATCCAAAGTTGTATCTCTAGATATAGTAAACTGATTTTGAAAAACTGCTGCACCATGATTTTAATTGTATTAATAATCCAATACTGGTATTGGCCAGTGGAAGCAATCAGTACTGTAACAGAGATATAGTTATCTCGATTTCCGTAATCTACGCATGCCCGTTTATACGATCCAGCCTCCGGTCATGCTTGTGAAGGGGTTGTGCGGTATCAACACCCCCAGCCCCGCACTGAGGGATTAACATTGCAAATGGCTTATTGTTGTACACACGCAAGCGTCGTACTGTGAAATTCCTCGTCTCTGTGCATAAATTGATAACTTGGGGAATTAATGGTTCGTATCAATTGGAATTATTATTTTATCCGTGTGATACGCGGACAACGCAGCGGTAATGTTTACTGTACTGTTTTCAGTTATACTTTTCCAGTAATCGAATCGCATCGGTTTTCTTCTTTGCCATCGTCACCGAATTATCGTACGATAATATTAGTGATGGTCAAAATCGTTAAATTTTTAGTTACATTAAATAAAAAATTTTAATATAACTAAAAATCTAAAAATAAGTTAAGATGCACGGTAGATTCATAGCATTGTGTGTCAGTGAAAGAAATATGACATAAAAATTAGAGAAACCCCCCTTAAAATATGTAAACATAAAAAAAACTCATGTTTAGGTGCAATTCCTGATACTTTTAAATTTTGCTACTTATAACTTATATTGTTTAATGTATATTCATTTTAATTTTATATTATATTTTTTATGTAAAAGCCTATACACATTGCTGCTCTTTACTTTGTATTTTTAATTTTTATACTCATGTTTTGGTACTATACAGATATTGTTTAATTTATGTGCTTTTTAAAATATATATTATATTCTTTATGTAAAAGCCTATACCTAATGGGCGTAAACAAATAAATTTTAAAAAAATCATATGTAAAAGCCAATGTATAAATAGGTATACAAAAAATATATTTCTTTCTTTCTTACTTACGATCACGCCGCTTTCCCGTGGGAATAGGCAGAGAGGATTGAGCGACATACTCTTTTGATCCGACACAAAAATGTCGCTTCATCTACATTTATTTATCTTGGCACGCAAGTTCGATTGGTGAGGCTCCTAACAGGACCATATTTCATTTGGTTACCCCTGCCTTATTTTTCTCCTTCTCGAATATCATTATAATTGACTTGTTTACATTCGTAAAAAGGACAATATCCTTGGATACATCATATTTCAATTGTTACAACTGTAGGTAACAATTAATAACCGACAGATTTTACCACGGTAATGAATACATAATAATACTCCGTAACCTAACCTACTAACCGTTCAGCAAATTATACATGTGAATTTATGATCAATGAAAAACACTTTTAACGGCCGAAATTGATAAATATTTTCCAAATATTTTCGGATATTGCAAGTGTAGTTGGTATATTAACTGCCTCCTGCCCGGGGTAGTAATAGCAGCATGCCTGCAGTGTAAATTATACAAAGCTTTTTTCATAGTCGGATGTATTATTTAAAGTCTAAAATTGGTGCAGAGGCTCAGTTCTGCGCTACGAGGAACTACAACCATACATTTTAATCCACACTCGAAATTTACAAACAGCATTTATGGAAAGTGGATGGAATGTGGATAATGCTTTTTGGATAGTTTTTAATGATTTTTTGCCAGAGATAAACAAAAAACAAAACGTTTGAAAAAAAATGTTATATGCAACTAGAAACAATATAATGATTTAATTAATTAATACCTACTTGTTATCTGTTAATCTGTTAATTCTTCCCAAATACTTCTTTCCCTCTAACATTTTAAAAACTCTTTGCTTTAATTATAGTATTATTGTTTTGTAACTCTACTATTCTGCCGCTTGTAAATCATCTGTCATATGTTATTTTTTTTTTACATAATTAATTTAACATAATATCAATTTTTGATGAAATTATATTTTTACTGTGAAGTTGCAATTTGATAACGTAGTTCTTCCAAAACTAAAATAAATCACGTCAAATATGTGCAGGCAAAAAATCTAACTATCGATAAATCCTATACCTACAGCTACCACCATCCTCAATCCCTCATGCGTCTTATTAGGTTCTATTCTTTGATAAAACATTTGACCTAGGCTTATATTTACATTTTTAAATAGACTGTTATTTGATTTGGCCTTCCTTAAAAATAATTACGTACAAATTATAAACAAAAATAACGATTTTTTTTATTAAAATGAACCTAACAATCCTCCTGCATTTTCAGTGGGTCACTGCGAGCGCGACTGTAGATTCTAATTGCATTATATAAATCGCTGGGAGTTGCACCACGCGAGCCAAAAAAAGCCGACACAACTTGCGCTGGAATAATGCACTAAGCTCCCAACTGCATTGACTAACACGCTCGCGCTGCCCCCGTATGCATGCGGCGGACACTTTTTGAACTATCAGGAGAACAAACTCAATTAGCGAAATATGTCATGTTTAGAGGTACCTAATATTGTTTGCATAGTTATCGGCTTCTAGAATTAATAAAATTTTGATGGTTATTTATATATTTTTTTCTACTCAAAATACCCCTATTCTCAGAACAAAAAGATTATTAAAATAGACGGGACGTATAATGTTTTAGGTATTATATAAAAGGGTTCATGTTATATATAATATCACAAACGAATGAGAATACACCGTCTTATATTACAAATATTTTGTTAAATTAGAAGTGAATGTAATGCTAGTAGTGTAGTAGATAGAATTAAATAGCAGTAGCGTAGCAGGTAGTATAAAGAAAGGATCGCAGAGAGGGTTCGATCATGTGGAACGTATTAGCGAAAAGAGTATGGTAAGTCAAATATATAAAGCGGCTGTTGAAAGCAACAAGAACACAGGGCATTCGCAAAAAACCTGGCATGGTCTGATAAACCATGTAATCCAGGACGGCCATATAAAAGCTTCAATGATCGAGGAGCGTATGAAAGTAACATAAGTGGTTCCCAGGACTGTCCCTCTGCCTATTTCTGCGGAGTAACGGTAACGGTAAGTTTTTTAGTTACATATTAATTATAGTTACCTATTAATTATATATAGTTACTTAAATATAGTTACCTATTAATTATATATAGTTACTTAAATATAGTTACCTATTAATTATATATAGTTACTTAAATATAGTTACCTATTAATTATATATATTTACTTAAATATTGTTACCTATTAATTATATATAGTTACTTAAATATAGTTACCTTATTAATTATATATAAAATTATAGCATTTTATCCGTTCTAATGCGCGATGATCAAATAATAATAGATAGGTTGTTGGCCAAAAAAATCTACCCAATCGTATATAATTTACACTTCATTTTCTTGTAATATAAACATTCGGAAAACTTTAGATATAAACGAGGATTTTATTTGTATTCCATTAAAATTTTTCTCAAAATTAATGATACTAAGAAATTTGTATTTATTCAGGGGTAGATTATTATAAAAGGCAGTGAAATGATTTCACTAAGACGTATATTTTCTAACTTTATATTCACTTTACTATTGCGTATACAATCTGCACCAGGAGATTGTACAAAAAATGTGGTACGGGTATGAATTATTGGCACAATTGGCTAACAACCCAATCGTGTTTGGCAACTTTAATGCTATTATCTCGGTAGTAACTGGCAGTGCTTGTTAAGGGACTCCCAGGGGTTGCTCAGGGCTGGGTCAAACAGATGGAAATGTTGTACTCTTGCATAGTATAGGAATGCCAGAGCCACCTGGATCAATAAACTCTAACCTGAATAGAATAAGGGAACAACAAAAAGAATAAATCAATCAATCCTTCACTGTTCAGGTTCGCCCTAACTGCTTTTTTCAAGGTATCTCCAGCCAGACGAAATGCATCCATTTACCGCTGCGGCATCTTTTCAGATTTTCGTCGGCGCAAAGTTCCCAGATGTGCCAGGACAACAGATCATTTTAGAGCAAATAGTGTCTTAAAAATCTTCTGTAAGATTTTAACTTCACGATATTTCTCGCAATAATCACGACACTTTTTCTTGTAACTTACATAGTCTGTCATGTTTTGATATATTCTACGTTAGCCTACTTTCGTATGCATTTCTCGTATGTATTTTATTTTGATTGAAAATATGTTCAGACATGTACACGGTAGCACTTCATTTTTATGTTTATAATTCACTTTGCACTTCGCGTACCCACTGCAGTATGAAAATTATTTGTTGGCTACATTACAGTAGTATTTATGTAAGAGAATTGAACACATTTATATTTTGAATTTTTTTTCATGTATTGTTAAAGCTCTGTAAAATATAAATTTAAAACAAAAAAAAACGCAGCTAAGTCCCTACCCTTACACACGTACGTACATCTTTACCCGGATCAGCCCGTTTACGCTCTGACCCATTTTTCCGCGCCACCCAATGGACGTCTCGTGTGTCGAACCTAATTTTTCTCGAGCACCATAAATCGAAGTTACGCGGGGTAATGGCGCTCCAATTTCCATCATTCGGGCTTAGTTTCCCGGGGCCGACGGGCGCGTGCAGCGGCCCACCTGGCCCACCTGCCCCGCTCCTGTACACGTAATTAACCGGCTTTTAAATTCCGCTCTCGTGCAGGAAGCGGGCGTTTGCATCATTTCAGCATCATAATCCAATAATGTCGGCAAAGGGGATCAGTTCAAAGTCCACTGTGACGTTTAATCAAACTTTATGAACGCCCGCTGTTTTTCAACCTCTTCGACCCGACTTTCCGACGGAATAAAATATTTAAAAAAAAACACGCGAATTTTTGAAATTCTTTTCATGGTGTAAAAAACTAGAATACGAAATACTTGTTTAAAAAATATTTTTACTGTATTATGACTTACGATGTTTCACCATGTCGTGTAAAATAGAAATGTAAATTAATTCTAAAAAAATAATGATGAAAACACAAACATACGTATATCGATACAGGCAGTGTGAAATACAGTTGCCGCAGTTATTTGTAAAAATATCGATTGTGTATAGTATATTGAAATAAAATAAAATAAATATTATTTTATTCATTTGCAACTAGTGGCAATGTCAAATCTGTGTAGTTTTCCCTGGCGAATACTGCGCGTTCTGGGTATGGGCCCGACTTTTTCGATTTCGTTCTTTTTGAAAATTTGTGCTCTAAGCATTCATGCCCAATTTTAGTAATTCTTTATATCTTGCCCTTTGTTATCGAGACATTTCAATAAAATCGCAATTTTTCATTTTTTTTCAATTATAATTCTCGTATCTTTTTAGGTTTTTAAGACCTATACTTAGAGAACAAGACGAGTTTTGAAGATAATTATTATCTGGGATAGGATGCCATTTATGGACGCTAATGAATGCTAAAGTTTACTGGAACAAATTTTCATTTTTCTTCTTTAAAGTGAGACCAAGATAACGGCACTACGTCTCTTAGCCACTTTTTTGAAGTTTGAATTTACGTCAACAGTAATTGTCGCTCATTCGGCCGCAATTGCCGCCTCACATCCGGCACCGATTTTAAGACGATTTCACGTCTAAAACGTTGTACGAATTAAAAAAAAATGATCTGGAATTGAAATATCGGGAAAGGTTATCGAGAAATTTTATGAGTTTTATGCAGATGTGACATAATATCATGTTTAAAATTGAAATGGAAATGAATTGAAATAGAAATTAATTCCAAAAAAAACCAATACTAATTTTGTTCTGACTCACATTCATAAATCTTCTCCTGCAAGCTCATCGATTGTTGTGGCTTCTAACAGGATCGCCTTGCGGTATCTGGTTTACCCGGTCAGTCCCCTATTACATAGTGTGCCGTTAACACTCTCGTCGTGTATCGTTCTTCAAATCAATATTTACTGTGATCAGATCGGATTAACATGCTTTCCTTATGTGTTTATCACAAATAGATTTGCTACATGTACGCCCAAGTGACCGACCTTCTTTCCGTGCACATCATTTACCACACAATCAAGATTATTATTTTTTTAGATAAAAATTAACGCTGAATTTGTTTTCACCGCAGAGTTGGCAAAGGGTTAGTGGAGGTTTATAGGTTAGTGTGCATAAAATGGCTATCAAAATATCGATAGGTCGAGTCACTTAATTTTGTCGGTCGTTTTCGTTAGGCGATTTGTTCGCCAGCCACGCGCATTCATACTACTTTGTTGCATTGTTTTATATATATATATATATATATATATATTATATATATATATATATATATATATATATATTATATATGTACATATGACATATTTCAGTTAAATGACAATCAAATTTTTTATTACCATTCTTTATAAAACCACGAATTTTAACTTACTTACTTACTTACTTACTTACCATCATGCCATTTCCCCGCGGGGGTAAGCAGAGAGGATAGAGCGCCATACTCTTCTGTCCTGACATACATACATCTTCGCATGCAAGCTCGACGGTTGTTGAGGTTTCAAACGGGACCATCTTCCAGTTTCTGGTTAATCTCGTCGTGCCGCGTCTTCCGCGGTCGCCCTCTGTTTCTGGCACCGTCAACACTTGCATTATATATCTTTCTTATCATTCTTTCCTCATTCATTCGCTCAACATTCCCAAACTACCCGAGCTACCCTGTTTTAATTCTATCTCATATAATTCATATTATTTTGACGACAGATTTTCTAACCCGAATTGCGACATTAGTGTAAGTCGAATGCGATATGATTCGGTGTAAGTAAGATGTTATAACCTAGGGGGTTATTTTTTTGTTTGAAGGGTATCAGGAATCGTAGATAATAATGTGATTAAACTTATCCATACCACAAATAACTCGTACTTTCGTAACTCGCAGTAAACTACCATAATCCTTCTTTCATTATATCAAGCAATCATCTGTATTTACTTTCCGTAATATATATTACAATATTATGATATACAAATTGTCTAGTCTTATTACATATTATGCATCGAACACAGATTGCACGTCTACAATAAGCCAAGCGCAACCAGCCGGGTGTTTTATTATCCAGCCCGTTTTCCTAAGTAAAAATACTTTTATTTGAATTATTTATTTAAGTTAATATTTCATTACATAAGAGTCACAATTAAACTAACGAGACGCATCTTATCGAGATCAACATATATTGAGGTAGGGTCCTACACAAATAAATTTAAAACTAAAAATTTCCTATCGATACTCTGTAAATCTGCAATAATCATCATTATATAATATACTAGTGTTCTCATTGTTTTGCAAGGTCTTTGGGTGAGGGGGTGGGTTAGAGCGGGAAGAGAAATATTACCCGACTCATCCTAAGGAATAAGTATGCAAAATTTGGGCCACATCGGTCGAACGGTACAGATTTACATTAAAAATATATCAGGAGGAGGAGAAGGGATAAAAGGGAAGAGGGGAAATATCGCTTTTGTTATCCACTGGGTCCAAAAAAATAAGTTTCAAAATTTTGAGTCCGATCGGTCGACTAGTAGGTACAGATTTGCATTGAAAATATATCAGGGGGATGTGAAGCTGTAACAGCAGAGGGGATGTGAAAGGTTGCCTTTATTATCCACCGGGTCCTAAAAAATAAGTTTAAAAATTTAAAAAAGGTCCGATTGGTCGAACGGTACAGATTTGCTTTGAAAGTATATCAGGAGAGGGAAAGGCGTAAAAGGGGAAAGGGGAAATGTCGCCAATGTTACCCGCCGAGTCCTAAAGCATAAATATGCAAAATTTGAGTCTAATCTAATCTAATCGGATATACGGTGTAGATTTGTATTGAGAACAGACAGACAGACATTGAATTTAATAGGTATAGATAGATTGTGTCCACGTCCACCCATCTCGAATAAAAATACAAGAAAACATATATTAACAACTATTCCATAACGCATTGCAATATTAAAAAAACAACTGCTTACAATTCTATCACGTTTATCACACATTTATGGCGTTAAGTAAATTATTTTTCTATTTCATTAATTAATTTTTTAATGAATTAATGTGGTAAACATTATGAATTTCATTATTGTCATTATTTATAGATTATTTCTAGTGTTTTTAAAATTATATTTTAGTTTAATAAAGACAATTAAATATTACAGATAAAAATTCTAATATTTATTTGTATTTACGTTGAATGGTTTTATTATGCTTAGTTACCTGATCTGAAAACTAAGATTATATATTGCTTTCCAAATTCTAGCACCCTTCCATTGCGTAGTTTCTTATACGATGTACTAAATGCAACATTTTTATTTAAAATAATGTTTGTTTTGTGGGTTACACATGAAACAACAGCAATATGGAAAATATTTAACCACGATTAATTACAAATTTTAGGAAAAAATAGTTGTACCGATATCGTTTTTTAAATCTTAAACTTTATAATCTGATGACTTGGTTACCGGATGTTAGAACATATCAACATATATTGTTTAATTTACAAATACTTTTCTATAAATAGCCCCTCCTGTGTTGGCAGATTTCAACACACTAGTCCACTGTTTATTACTCGAACACTTTGTTGGTGGGATGTTTTATGTTTCGTTTTATTTCGAGCATGATGACCAAACCGTAGAATATTACTAGATAAAAATTTTGATCTAATTGTGTACTAAAGTTACGCTTAATTTTCTTGAAAAATTGGAAGATCTTTCTTTAACTACGGTGATTATGAGTATTGAAGAATTTATTAACTACATTATTATATAATTATCTATGTATTATAATGGCTCGAACGGACGGCAGTCTATCCGCTCAAGTAATTTAACACAAATGACGGGTAATCACTCGCTGATAAGCCGGGCAAGCGCCTGGGATGACGCCTTGCTATATTACAAGCCCGAAATCCTCTACTGGGGTAAGACCACATTCTCCGTGGGTTGCTGTCTCTCGTCGCTACTGGAGTAACTGCAGATTCCCCTACCGGGTCTCCAGACTAGATCTTCTGTGAGTTACGATTTTAGGCAGCTAGTGAAGGCCAACAGCTCGGACTCAAGATCACTAAAGATCTCTATACTATTTCTGACATGTATTCAGGGTAACGCATAACATACCAAAACATGTATTCTGAAGCACTTTAATATTTCTTGTAACATTCTATTAGTGTTTTACGAACAAAAGTGTGGCCATCTCTTTGTAAAATTATGCTCGACCCTTAGTGTACTTGATATAACAAAGAATACCTTTCCTGTGTGTGTTCTAACTAAGGATGCGCCATCTCTGGGCGTCTAAGTGTCTACACTGTCTCGCGAGTGTCAGGGCAACGATATTTGACAATTCTGTGCAACTTTAGGTCTGCGCTGATGATATCATTACCAGAACCTGATGCCTTACGTAATCAATCTTAGAAGTTATGCTAAAAACGTGGGTCTTATAGTAAGCCACCAAGATCAGTAATATATTTTATATATAGTACATTTGTATATATATATATATATTACATAGTATTATATATTATTATAGTAATATATAAAATTTATTTCAATATAGTAAATCAGCAGAAGATCAAATACATGGCTTTTGGATGCACTCAACGAACCACATTACCCTACAATACAATGTGGAAGCAAAATTTCAAAAAGGCACCAAGATTCACGTTGCCACTCTGATAACACTCTGATAGGAATAATACTACAGAAGAGATCCAAAAGTGCATAGTCAGAGAAAAACGCACATCAGACCAGTGTTCACATACGCAGCTGAAACGTGGGTACTAAGAGGAACGAGCGAGCAATGGACGTTTTTGAGTGGAACATTTTGAGGCGTATCTTTGTACCGGTTCTTGACAATGTTTTTTGGCGCTGATGCTAAAATGAGCTCTATTACATATTTTTTATTTTATATAAATTTACATATTTTTTAAATATTTTATATAAATTGATACAATTAAAAAAACTTAATAAAAATCTTTTAAGACTTGGCTGGATTTCATGTGGAGATAAAGGATTTAGGCAAATAATTGTATTATTACACCTACATATATATTTATTGCTTTTCACATCATACAAGTAGCATATTTCTCAGTTGGATTTTACCCAAGTTTAATGTAGCAAGGCCCTCTTTTTAGATTTACTTACAATTTTTAGTTATCTTTCGTACGTTTAAATAACATTCTATATTTCAACTGTTATTTACACTTTTCATTTGAGTAGCTCATTAGATTTTGATATGAAATAAGCCTGCTTAAAAAATATTTATTTTACTAATACAACCTAATCGTTTTTCCGACATCTTTCAAATTAGTTTATTTTAATAATTTTCCATTTAATACACAATTTATTATTTCCTAGGTAATTCAGGTAATTATAAACATTTCTCTGATTTCTCTTAAAGCAAAGCCCAGATCACATGACAAACTACAAAAGACCTCTGAAGAACGTCTCCTGTCTTCGTGGGATGTCTTAAAGTGAATGAGAATTTCTCCGTTTCAGTTTCAAGCACTCGTCCTTGTGGAGATGATGAAATTTTCTATTTACAAAGGTTTATTCCCTCACAAATAGACTTTTCAACCCCCACGTCAACCCTTCGCTCCATTTTTTTATCCTTTCAGAGTTTTGCTGAATACTAGTGGAGAACACAGCACAAAGTGAATTACTTTATGCCTTGTGAATCAATTAAAGCATTTTTTACAAATATTTCAGTCGTTCATCAGGAGGGTAAATGAATTTAGTAACCGTTCAATTCAAATTAGACTGATAAAAGAAGCAATGTTGGCAATGGAAGTAAAAGAGTTAAATAGTTTTTAATGAATAGAACTCATACTTTACTGTCCAATATTCTTGGCAGTTGGCTATAAAATATTCTAACAAATATTTTGTGAGATTTTTAGAAGAGTTCCAAGAATAAAACAATGAGTAAGAAAATAACAAATACGTTTATAATCTTTCATTTTGATAGCTTTTTATCTCTTATCTAAATTTAAATTCTATGTAATTAAAATTTTATTTTTTCTCTTGGTTTCTATTGTTTTTCTCGTCCTTCTGTTGACAGTTGTATATCCCAATTATAATAATTTCGTTGTCTGTCTGTCCGTCCGTTCGTCCTTCTGTCTGTCTTTCTGTTTATCTGTCTGTCTGTCTGTCTGTCTGTCTATCTGTATGCCCCCATAACTTCGTGGAACGTCCTTAACTTCTTTATAGTAAAATTATTTCCGATTTTTTTTTCGAAAAAATTGTTTTTTTTTTTTAAATATATGAATAATTATTATTTTGGACCCGTTATTTAAAAGTACTGCCATTTTTGACATTTTGGGTTTTAGCTAGTTAATAATAAATGTAAACAAAGAGAGTCAAAAGAGATAATCATAGCAGTATAAGGAAACAAAAGGCTTCATAAAGATATAAACAATTTGGAATTTTTTAAATTTTATGAAGCCAAGAAATGTGATTTTGAAAATTTATTAAATTAATAATAATTTTTTATAAATACTTATATAATAATCATAAGCCAACTTGGGGGTGGGTTATCATTTTCAAACTTACATAGACCCTCTGTTCTCAATCACTCACCTTTGAAAATATCTACCAAAATTGTTTTAAAAGTATTCTGCGTAAATCTAGGTAAAACATTGATTTCACACTGGCTTCTACGAACAATGAAGATCATTAGGTGGTAGAGAAACACCCACACAATTCACCATTCGCGAGCCACCCTCTCATAGGTGTGAACCTCTTATACAGCCTATGGCCTATATAAAACAGTGGAATGCGCATGGTATATGACTAGAATATGCGGAACAGTGGACTACGGCGTATTATAGAGGTGGAATATGGCAGATGGAACACGATTCACTCTTTTGGGAGCTTACTAGGTAAGCCCGGCGAAGTTTTTACAATCCCTAGAATTTGCGTAGGGTTGGACTAGTTAGGGGCAGTACAATATTGGATTAATTTGACTTACTTAGATTATATATATAACATAATAAAAATATAGCTTGATCCAAAATTAATGAGCACAATTTTTTAGCTAAATTTTACTAATCAAGATACATATATTATAGATGTCTCATAGAGACGAAATTATATATTTTTTAAGTCAAAGTAGGTATGGAAGTCTTTGGGTGTTACGACCAATAGGGCTTACGACCTATTGTACGGCTGGCTTAAGTGATTACTTTACATAATGCAACGTTCACCATTTCGACCTATGATAGAATACCACATCAGTTTTTTCAGCTCAAGTAAAACATTACTTGTACGTGCCATTTTTTACTTCATATCCTTAGCAAAAAGAGCATAAATGCTTTCCATATCTCTATTTAAAGTTACGAGCTTAGGTTTTCGAGATACAGAAGATAATAAAATAAAACATGAAAACTTTTCGTATAAAATTTAATAGTTGGATGTAACGTCGGCATTTAACTATGATCAGTTCTTCATTATAAATAATTAAACCCAATACAATGATGGTTGTATATTTTTAATTTTGCTTAATGATTTTTTTCAGTGGTTCCGGATCCTCCTTGCCTCGGGGTACCTTCCCAGTAATTGTACACACTGACCATATTTTAATTGTTAGAGGATTTTGATTACTTATTCTGTCTAGAATCTACAATATTTGACAACCCTAGTGTTGGGGGAGCGACGCACGTTGTTTTATATTCATCCCGCGCGTGTCAGGTAAGTAGCTTACCCATCGAGATTTGTCGCATGCTGATAACTTTACACAAGGATGCAAAACGTGCACACACGTGTAGGAAGAAATAATACAGAAATCTTTCATCAGCCAACATCAAGCGTCGTAACAAAAAAGATTCCCAGTCACGGACTTAATGATGTATTATAAACAAGGATCCATAATTGTATCCAACTTATATATATTTCGTTTCTGCGTTAATTTCCAGCTATCCGGTATTGTAAACATTTTTTGAAATGGTTAAAAAAATTATTTCTTTTTTACCCCTATAAATGAATATGCTCGTTTTGGGCGATTTTTCTGATAATACATATATACTAGACTCAATCTCAGGTACGATTTGTGCACAAATTCGAACAATTGATTTTATGCACAAATCATCGAAATATGGACGTGAACCAATGATAATATTTTGGTACATAGATTTTCTGCTTCCTATACAATTGACGTGCTAAAACAATTACTAAGAGCTTGTGAAATTTGGAAAAATTATGAAAGGGTCAAAGTTAATACCTTTAAAATTTATAATGTTGTAGTAAATATGTATGCCCCTCTCGGAACTATAGTAGTAATTTTCTTAACTCATTATTGTGTGTTTGTGTAACAAAGTAAAGTAAAACATATTTTTAAAAAATGTATGTCACTCTTTAGGTATTACAAAAGACTTTTTAACTGTCTCTCGAAATTTTAATAAATCATCATCGTCTATTGTAAAAAACTACGTTTTCTTTACTAGGGGATAAATTATGAAAGTATAAATACTTTTACTCTATAAATGTATCTTGAATATACGCGAGTGGGGAAATTCTTCCGATGTGATACTTTGCTATGTATTTTCTCGCCTAAAGGCTGGGTTTAGTTCATCTCTGTTTAATTGTATGCTCTGTACTACCGTTTTATTTTCATAGATTAAAATGTTGTGTTACGTTATGTTGAAATTGCATGATTTGCAATATATAAACAATTATCATAAATGTACTATAATTTATTATTAATACTCATCTTCAAAAATATGTAGAAGGCGCACGATAGATAGTGTCCACGCCAAGGTAATTTCTCTATTTTAAATTTCAATTAAAGACTTTTGGGATTTTTCATACTTTTTTATGCTCCCAATTTACGTATTTATATAAAGCACTCATGATGTTTATAATAATAAATTGATTTTTGAAGTGTCAAAAGGATGAATGGATTGTTTTTGTAGCAGTAGAATAGGTGATCCAGCGGCGTAGTGTTCTCTATAGTATCTATATTTGGAAAAAAAGTGAGATAAACAAAGATTATATCAAAAACACGTGAATAATATCAAACAACAAATTATATCAACCATTTAAATATATCGCAAAAGAACATTATTAAAACCATTTTAAAACTTCCAATTAGAACGCTCTCTAAAGAAATTTTCAAATGTTTTGACGTGCCGAACATAAAACAAATATACACCAAGAGCATTCTCTTACAACAATTTAAAGATACATAACAAAACAATAGAACCCCGGTATACAACACGAGAGGCAGTAAAATGGTAAATAGAAATATACCAACTTTCAACACAACTTTTGGCCAAAGAAGCTGTATCTATTTTGCAACAAAATATCCTTCCTCCAACCTTAAAAAATATTGAAAACATTGAAGAGTTCAAAAAAAAGATAAAAGCATGGCTAAATCAAGTCGATGCAGATAAATTAAAAGGAGTATTAAAAACATCGTACAAATTTAAAAATAGAAAATAAATAGTATAAACTAGTCCGCGTCAGCACAGGAACCCCGAGTGAGGAGGACTAAGAACACAAATATCAACAATAACGTTGTACATACATACTATTATATTAAATATGTTAAATTGTATCTGAATAGAACCTGATAAAAAAAAACGTAAATGGAGATCGATATCAGTACTGGCGATAAGGTACTTATGTAGAGAATAAGATAAGAAAATATATCAGTTATTTAATTTATATTTTTACATACTTTAACAAAAATAAAATATAATTTGAGAACTGAGTGCAAAATAAAATCAAATACAAAACAGCCAAAAATTCACGAATTCTGATACACGAAGCCGCGCTCTTCTTCGTGCTTCCCGACTCGCATCCCATCGCGTATGTAATACATACAGCACCGCAGCTAGCGCATAATAGGTAGAAGAATTTCTCGGTATCTTTTTCCCTTATTTTCGAGAACAACTTTGGCCGTATGCGGGGCTCGCATTGTTTACCGCGCCTTGTTTTGTGAGGAAAGGGTTGGCGAGGAGCTACCCCGCGCCTCCTTTGAGGAATTGGTTCACTCCGCGGAAATATATACGGCGTTTGAATATGATAGGGTGATTTTTTACAATGGAGCTCTTCACGCATCGCCCTCCCAGGAGCATCCACTTTTTGGTATTTTTATTATTTGTGTATTTATTTTCTTACCTGCTTTTTGCCGTGTTTATTCTGAATGCCTTGGTTTTTTGAAGCCCCGCACAAAGCAGCGGAGAGCGTGAAATTTAAATGTGTTCAGCCTTATGACCAATCTTGCGATGTTTTTGAATATCAAAGAAATACTTATTCAATTTCTGTATTATACCCTTTTGGTTTTAGATATTACTTAAAGAAGTGTATTGAAATTTTTTACCAGGTTGTCAGATTTTTATAAATCTATTTTCTTGTCGAGGTTGCTTGTATGCTGGTGAAAACGATCTTCAAAATGACAAAAATTATTAAATAAAATTCTCACGGCCCACAAAAATACATGTGTTTTTTAATGTACATGTAGGTATTTTTTTAATGGTTAGTCAGTGATAAGTATTCAAACAACTTAACGTAGATAGCTCAAAATTAAATTTGAAAAATTTTGTAGCCTTGTAGAAAAATGAGTAATTAAATATTGTATTTATTTCTAATTAATATCCACGTATCGTGCAGCATTACGGAATATTAATAATAATTACAAATTTTGTTCATTCATTGAGAAAGAAAAATAAATACTTTTAATTAACTTTGTTATAGAATTAATAAAAAAGAATAGAAGCTAATTTAAAAATGTAAACCTGTGCTACATTCTGTAAAATTGAGGAAGGATCGCTGAGATGGTTTGGGCTTGTGGAACATGTGAATGAAGAGAAGATGCTAAATAAAATATGGAAACCGATTCAAATCTAATTATTTGAATGTTGTCATTAACTTTATTTATACAGGTTTACAGATCCAATTAAATAAATTAATTAATTTATTATTTACCATGGCATTATCTTTCTAATTTTAACTAATATTTAATTTGTGAGGATATTTTACCTGCCCTCGAATAATGTTTGCTTTATCCGCTTTCACTTTTTCAATGAGAACAAACTAAAAAAATATTTTAACATGTCATGGATTCAAAATCCCGCCGTATGTCCCGACCCAGTTCCCAGAAATTTGACCCAAATTATCACAATGAATCGCAAAAATGCAAGCAATTCATTCTGTAATGAAATATTTAATATCTGCCATACGATGCCAGTATTCTTGGTTCTCATTGATATTATGAATTTTTTCAACTAGTTTTTCGAAAAACTTTGCGTCTTCTTTCTTCCAATAACCAACGTATAAGGAGTATGAGGGTAACTTAAAATTTTATAAATAAGTCGTTTGTGCGTGGTATATCCACTGTTTGGTAATGGCCTTTCAAGCCGAAACACCCGTAAAACTTAAAAATAGTTAACCCGCAGAACTTAATAATAATATTAATTTAATTTAATTTATTTTAAATTTCAGTAATAATAATATTCATAAAATTTTATTAATTTTAAATTTCATTAATAATAATTATTAAAATTTAATTTATTTTAAATTTCGCTAAAAACAACGTATGAGGGTTATTTTACTATTTCGAATGTAAGGCAATTTTTGTTAATTGCCTTAGACCTGCATAGGATCGAACCAATTATTGCTTCTTGAACACAAATAACACATCGTTGATCATATAACGTAGACAACAACGAAAAATAATTTAACCAACCAATCTGATTAAAATTTCTCATTACAAGCGAAACATAGTAGAAGATTTTAAAATGTTCAGTAAATTTTCTCACGCAAATAAAATATTGATTAAAATATGTTACATCAGATCAATGATGAAAACGAATATAATTGTATATTATAAAAGGAATGCAGTATCTGTGTTCTCAGAACATACATAATAAAATATTGTTAAAAATATATACTGGCTTATAAAATTGAAAATATTGATTTTCAAAAATATTCTAGTGTATATATCAAAATAATTCGGAAGAATATCATATTTACACTAAAAATAATATCGCTTAATACTTCACATTTAAAATATAGAGGTAGTATTACCAGCTGCGGTATTTATGTATTCTGTTTTATGAGAAGGACTACAGATGTTTCTAGCATAGTCCCTTCAAATATATCGAAGGTTTTACTTTGGAACATATTTAAAACTTTCAAAAATTTTGCACTGTGTGTGCAAGTGTGAATGTTCTTGCGATGGAATTGGTGAATGTTGCATTGTATAGAGTTATCACTTAAGCCAGCTCATAAAGACTTTGGCCACCGTATAAAATGACTTCCAAACACATTTCTCTTCCATGTGAGATTTATTTATATAATGCAGCTTTATATTCTTTCAAAATTTTTCTCATTCTATAAGTACATGTTTTTCCATATATGCACTATTTCTATTACGCATTATTATCAAAAATATATATTAAACTTTTTATACGTTCATATCTTTATTTATACTGCCAAACCTCTTACACAGTATCATGTATTATAATCGTACGTTATTTAGACAAGTATTTTAAAAAACTTTATTACCTAGTTTTTCTATTTTTTAATTTTCAATTCTTAAAGTTAATTGCAGTTTTTGAAAGCAACCACTCAGTTCCTAATGGAGATTTAGTCAAAAAATATGCAACCGAGGACGCTGTTTGAAATATAGGTTAAAGCCCAATGCTAACGGTGTGTCGCTATTTTCCCATCTCCGGAAAAATATATAAAAATTCTCTATTTCTGCGAACACTATGATTTGAATGTCAATTTTTAAATTATTTACTAGAAATTCCTGTATTCTTGTGTTAAAATTAAAGTTAAATTCAAATGTTATAAAATATGACATTGAAAAAATTTTATTTTCTTAGTAATTCTCTTTGTTGTATTTTGATTTACGTCGAAGAATCTTGCGCGGAACCCATGCACATGCTCCATATATTTGTGAAGATATTTTATATATCTTGCGTAACTTAATATAATTATAAATATATATTTTACTATCTACAAAGTTTCAACATTATTTTATCAACCGTATGTTATTTGCTTAATTTAAAAAAAAAGTTATTTAATGTCACACTAGGAATATCTTTAAAACTCATTAATGACCTGATGTGTGTGTGTTAAAAAATAAAATTGTGTATTTATTAGGACTTAATCATCCATTGCGAAGTAGCTCACCAATTACTACAACATCACCCTCCAGTTTTCCTTAATATATTTTGTGTTCTTTTTTCAACACTCTCTAAACCAAGCTTAAAAGATCAAAAAGCTGCGTTTGACAGTTGAACTGACTGCTTTTGTTTCCTGCTAGATTTATCCTACTGGACGCTCGGCCCGACATCTGGCGTCTAAAGACCCATTCAGACGCCGCCGAAACGTTCAATTGACATACAAAGTAAACCGCGAGCTATGGAAAAGGCAGTTTTGGAATCATTGCATTATGCGCCCTTAAGAGGGAATGCCAAATTCCTTTATCCTCGTGTGCACAATTTGCGGTTGATCATTTCAACTTTACCCTGTAGAATCCATACGAGCGGTAACTGAAATATTCATATATCCCGGCTTGTCCAGAACGTACGCCCTACTTCTGGAGTAATTTTGGTGTTCCAGTTGTAAAATGAATTGGGGCAAATTAATAGGAAGACATTGTTTTTCATTGATAATTAAATCAGCAAGGAACGAGCTCTAAAATAAAGTAAATAAAAAATAAGCATATTTAAGGGTTATTGTTATTTTCCGATTGTTTGTATATTTTGTTTATATTTTGTTTCCGATTCCGATTGTTTGTGTATTATGTTTGTATATTGTACACTGAAATGGCACTAAGAATTCGATAGATAATAATCCTTTCCTGTTTATGTTATTATTATTGAATCGCTTGAACTCATGTATTTATCATTTGAGCTCTTCGTATTATATATTTTTATGAACTGAAATCATGATTTTGATCATTTTTATCTGAATTTGTAAACTCGTTTAATGATTAAATTTAAAGAAACGACCAACTTATTCAACAACCAACAAACAAACGACAGAGTAGCTTGTTGATCTTGTGGTTAGGGCTCTCGCTTCGTGATCCAAAGGTCGCAGGTTCGAAACTCACTCCAGACAAGCATGTTAGTTCTATTTTCATAGCACAAGCGTTAAGCTTAATTTGAAAATAGTAAGGATATTGATGTGACACGAATTCCGTATTTGCATCTCTATTTAAAAAAAAAACTAAGAATTATTCAGAAAATATTATTTCTTATTTTTTCGATCGCATAGTTAATTATTTGCTTCAGTGTTTAGTCCCTAAGCCTATACGCTACATTTAAACTGTCATTTATTCTTCCTTTAAGCATTTTGATAACGGTATTATATCATTAATCTTCCTATATGTGTAGAATTATATTTTATTTAATAATCATATCTCGGGGATGGGGAGGATTAAAGGTCAAAGATATCATGATTGTTAATTGGATTGGTGTTCATCGTTTTGTGAATTAATGCTATTTATTAAATTAAGGAAATACATCTGTATTTTCTCATAATTGTATAAATCTACCACATAATAATATATATTTATATATAAAGTTATACGATTACATACAATATAAAATATTATCAGTATATAACTATATTATATAAATATAACTAGTCGTAATATCATCCTTAATAATAATATTATTTGGAGATAATTAAAGGATATGGGAATCAGAAATAATGGGATTACAATTAGCGATTTTATTAGAATCAACTATTTGTATGCACTAAATACATATCTTAAACTTACTAGGTTAATATCTGTTGTCTTAGTATTCGTATAAACATAGATATTTATAAAATTTATTTTTAACTTTTTTCATGTAACTACTTGAGTTTCAACCAGTTTCGAAAACATTATTTTTCCTCTCTATCAACAATCTAATCAAAGACAAAAAAAATAAATACCTGTTGCTTACAAAATTTGATTTTTTTAAAATAATTTTGTAAGTCGTTAGGAATACTGCAGATCGGAATAGATGACGTCAAATATTTCTTACTGCAGTGTCATCATTATCAGCCACAACGACTGCTCATAACGAAGAAGAAAATGAAGTTTTGTAATTATATTGAATGCATGTATTTTCAAACAGTTTTTTCCAGACTCATACTCTCCTCGCATACCGTTCTCTCCATCAACATAGCCTGTTTAGCGGTTTTTCGTGTTTGGAGCATTCCCCAATGCAAAATTCTCATGCTAAAATCGTAAAACTGGTCTTACCCCTCTTCACTTTGCTGACCTGACCTTTCAATAAAATTGTTCAGTATATTGTTTTGCAAATCCCTACTGACGACACGGGGTGTCGCTCATTAAATTAAACGCAATAAAATACTTGACATTTTTACAACATCGGCCGTACCTGTTGTAGGCCAGACTATTTTCTCAGATTGATTGACACAATAACTGGTTAATACAAAAATAATTATTATTATATTCATGAATTCTTAATGCGTATCGCAACAGCTTTATAAGTTTAAATAAATTACTCAAATTACTGAAACTCGAGTATAACGTGTTGTCAGGAAATATCAAGATTATCCTTAATGATCTGGGAGGCTCTAAAATACTTCAGCGAAGGATTGACTTACATAAAGATTGCTCCTGAAGTATACGGAAGAGTGAAGAATCTACTTTATCAAGGTGGAAGTCAACATTCACCTAAAAAAACTTAACAATATACAAGTCAACATTCACAGTAGGTATATATTATAATTTCTGTTATTAGCATTTCTTGTGTTTGAACAACAGTCTACCAAAATAAGACTGTATTAAATGAATGAACTAACGGAATTTCTTATGTTTGAACAACAGTCTACCAAAATAAGACTGTATTAAAAGAATGAACTAACGGAATTTCTTATGTTTGAACAATAGTCTACCAAAACAAGACTGTATTAAAAGAATAAACTAACGGAATTTCTTATGTTTAAACAACAGTCCACCAAAATAAGACTGTATTAAAAGAATGAACTAACGGAATTTCTTATGTTTGAACAATAGTCTACCAAAATAAGACTGTATTAAAAGAATGAACTAACGGAATTTCTTATGTTTGAACAACAGTCTACCAAAATAAGACTGTATTAAAAAAATGAACTAACGGAATTTCTTATGTTTGAACAATAGTCTACCAAAATAAGACTATTAAAAGAATGAACTAACGGAAATTTCTCGTGGCTCCACAGCTGGTTCCAATACGTTTGACTTGTTTAAATAAATTACTACGAACTATAAATGTAAATATTGGAACAATCATAAAAAGGTCAAACTAAATAATCTTTAAAAATATATTGACTTACTTATAAATAAGTCGCGCTTTATTACAAAAATATATTTTTACATAAAGACTCGGTTTCGAAAGACTTTTTTATAAAAAAACGACTATTGTTAAAAATAAGTTATGTTTATTACGTTTTTTTATATATATATTTTTTTTATTTACGCTTCAACAGGCCCAATTACAGAAGTGAAACACATCACAAAAACACCCAAGCTTGAGTAGATGAAATAGATTAATTGTGACCTCACCGGGAATCGAACCCGGAACCTTTGGTGTGAGAAGCCAGTGTCATACCCACTGGGCCACGAGGGCCGCCAATATATAATTCAGTTAAAGTATTTGTACAGAAATAAATACTTTAACTGAATTATAAATGTGTCTTGTGCAAAAAAAAAGAAAGGGGTCCCGAGGGGACATACTTCCACTGTCCTGTCCTACAGAAGAAGCTTAGCTCAATTCTATACAATTTTATACTTTGTAGTTTGAACAAATTTTTAGAAAAAACATATTTGAAAATATATAAATCTACAATATTGTTCGAAAAACGCAAAACTCGTACGATTCTTTATAGCCTATACTCATCACCATTGGCTCTATAATGCCTGATCGAGCATGGCTGCCTCGAGAATTTTTCTCCATTGATCTCAATTATATGCCGCTTGTCTACAATCCTGGATTTCTAAGACATTGAAGATATTGTCGTTCCTTATTACATCCAGTACGTCTATCTAAAATTCCTGTGCACTTGTGTTCGGCATATATTAGGAATAAACTTTGAAGTTCTTATCTCATTAAATAAAGTATAAAGTTTATTTTTGTAAGGTCTGTACCAAAATTCATTGTCTGAATAGGAAGTAATTTAATGGAATCGGATGTGTTTGTTTTACTAAGACCTAAGGTGCTTAGTTCGTCTGTTAATTATTTAAAGCATTCTAACAGTAATACTGTCTGCTAGGATGGTGTGACCTGGAATATAACCTATCGTCAGGCGGCACGTATGTCGCCGGAATAGTAAATTATCCATGTCATTTTCCGAATACTTTTGATTAGGGTCGCAAAAACTATTTGGTTATGGTCAGGAAACTTAGGAGCGAGAGAAGGATAGTAATGAAAATATGTGAGCCAAGTGTAGATAGCTTCAGAACTTGTCCGCGAACTTGTCACGACACAAAGCCTCGAAGAATTGGAGAGCGTGCGTGAGAAAATTTATGAAAGTGGACGAGGCACGCATAGTGCCCCAGCAGAAATGAGTGGAGCGTTCAATCTTCTCTGTCTTCTAATGTGAGGAGACAGAGTGATGGCATGATGGTTAGCATTTATGTGTTCTCAATTGTCGTATTGCCGACATCTTCCTTTTTTTGATAACAAATTATATTTTAAATTTAAAAATGTTTTAATTTACTTACAAATTTAATACAAAATTTATCAATCTAATTGGGTAGGCCAGGGGGTCAGGGGAGCGCGCGGCGGGGAAGGGTATGTTTTCGCCGAACAGCTCTAGGAGTGGTGAAGTGGACTGAAATGTGTTGTATTTAAGTTAGTTATTATCTATACCTGATGATGAGAGGAACTGCTCCTCTCATCTCTAATTTAATAGCTCATATTGTGTGTGTGTATTGCAAAGTAAATTAAAACATTTTTAAATTATAATGTTGCACCACGAAGTATCTGCCAAATCTTTCAATGATACAAATTATATTTTTCAATCGATCGCTTTCTACTGGTCGTCTTATATTTTTGTACCTAATCAGCGCTGTACACCGAAAGCGGAACTGTATTTTGTATTATAAAGTTACACAACTTTTTAATAATTTACGAAATAAAAAAAATGAACCGATAAATAGGTTCTCCATCCCGCTGGGAGCGGAAGCGCGCGAATATTCCGCTGGTTTCGCGGGAAATTGTATCATGGCGTCCCCGGGCGCAGATCGCGCGGTTGATATTGAATAATAAATACTATTTTGAAACGGGTGACACCGGGATTCAATGTTTAGTCCTGCATGAAATCCCACTTGTAGGGCTGTTTTATATTTATTTCGCGTACACGTGTGGGTGCATTTTATTTTCCAGACCTGGTTTTATTATTATGTAACGTATTCTTCATGGAATTCTCATCCAAATCCATACATATAACACTAAAATCTTGGCTAGTCACGTATTAACAAATGTTTTCTCTTAGTTTTGTTGAAAAATATATTTGTAAATCATCATTATCGGTACTGGTTCTATAACCTTGGCGTGTTTTTTCTCCCTCAAGAATTTTTTTTCGTTGATTCCTACTAGCCGTTCCCGTTCCGTCCCGGATTTCTTATATTTTCTAAAAATTTGACTATTGAAAGCATTATCGCTCCATTTTAGTTTAGGCCTTCCCAAGCTCCTGTAGTCCTTCACTGAAGTCTTCCTATTTTAATAAATCTTCAGACCTTATCCCATTATACAAAGTACAGAGCTCATCGTTGAGCGCCTGCGCCAAAATTTATTTTGACTGAAAGACAGGCTTTCAATTGCCCCAGTACTCATTTATGCATTCATTCTCGATGTCACAGGTCGGGAAATTTATGCGTTTCATCGAATTCAAGAGTTAATATCCTTTGAAATATGAATGCGTGACTGTTTTGCTCTGGAGCTGCATTTTTTCAAATAGTAAACCGAAAATTTCAAATTGGAACAATTCTTTCTCTAATACGATTAATGTATGCATATGTGAGTAGATAGATACTTAAACCCACTAACGACGTTTGGCTTATTTTTAAGAAATATCCATCTATTAATAACGATCGTTTATCAAAGTTAAAAGTCATCCTATTTGTTTAACGTTTCAATTTTTTTTCTTGCTGGTATTTACTTGACATGGAAGAATATTAATTTTTGCAAAAGCGATGCTTACACGATATCTCAGGTAGATATTTAAACATTAGTAGGTACATATATTTTTTTACCGAGTGCGATGTTCCTGCGACTGATTGCATAGTTTGAATGATATTCAAAAATCGAGTATCACGTTCGAATAATATTTTTTGTTTTTTTTTACCCCCTCCAGTTTTTTTTATATCCACCCAAACTCGAAATTTTCAGTTTAATAATTCAGTTAAAAAAAATGTAGCGAGGTGCAACAACTTCCTACACGCTAATACGCGTCAGGTGTACAAGAATTTTTTATTTCAAAATGCGTCTCCACGGAATAGCGTTCGTTTTACAGATTTTTTCCGTTTTTTATATTTTTGTATGCTGTTCTGCATACTTTGGCCAATTTTACATATAAATATTTCAATCAATAAAGCATACGTGCGGCTATCGAGTGTGCTGAAAATAAATGTTCCGAAGTCATGAATTTCAGAATTAAATTCGCTTTCATTCGGTTTTCACAGTTCAGTCGCTCCTCTGTGAGGGGTGGTTCTATTCTCTATCTAAAAATCACGATTTATAGATTTTAAATCTTTTGGCGTTTTTACTTTTTTTTACATTTTTTTTCGTAAATTTTCAAGCAAAAACAGTATAATTTAACATCAAATCTGGAATTATTTTCAAACAATATTCATTTTTTTCTCCAAAATGCTTTAAAAACGGCGCTCCAAATGCTAGGTTCCTGAATAATCACACTTGGGTAACGTCTTTATGATAAAACAGTATAGGTGAAAAATAGTCATTCCTAGAAGCATCCATCCTATACAGAGAAGAAGATTGAATGAGTTTGAATTACATCAAATGAAAAATTCTGCATACAGGACTTTTTCTTGCGAATAAAGAATGTATAATGAAAACTTTGTTTTTATGGGTTCAATTTTCTCTTGTTCATTTTATCGTACGTTTTTTTATTTGTGTTAATTTGAGTTCGTCTAATTTCTGTTGTCTTCTTTCCTCAAAACCTTATTTTTCCTATTTGTTGTCCTGACCTATTGGATAATCAAGTAATCTATCATTGCATCTACTTTGACACATATAACTTAAAGATGAAAAAATCTATCAAATTCTACTGAACAATGCTGAATAAAAAATTATAAATCATCTTTCAAACTAAAGCGAAAACTCTGTTTTTTTAATATGAAATAAGAAAGATATTTTTTAATAGATGTAAAATCCATGATTCCAAAAATTTTTTTTAATAAATGTATGCACATTTTTTAACTTTGTATATCCAGATTATCGTGGGTTTGTTAATAACCCTGATAGATATTCCTACAATGTCATTTAAGTACAATATCATTAGGGAAATGACAATGATAATCAGGCTAATTTATATACCAAGTTTTTCGTAAAAATTTCACTCCAAGGGCACTTTACACAATTACGATGGGTGTTTAAAATTACAAATTGCTTGCAAACATTTTAATGTAATTCCCGTCATTTTCTACAGACATAAGAAAGTAATAAGAATATAATACGTACCTTTCGTATCCTGAAACATGTCGAAGGCCCTGCGTTATAGACGATCAGATCGATAGCAATCATTATCCCATCTCGGCAGCTGATTGAAGTTGGGATTTAATTTCACAACCTGGTTGGCGGCGGCGCTGTGGAGGATGACAACCGCAACCTCAACTGCGAAACCGATATCGGAATCATGTTTAGAGTTTAGATTTCATTTTGTATATGATGAAATATTTACCTATCTTTACGCTTGCGTAAAAAAAATACAAATCGTTTCAAATATTATCTGACAAGATGGAGATGAGAAAAAGAATAATATTTTTTTATTGAAATAGCGATCAATGTATAGTAATGATATCTCAATGTTTTAAAAATAATAATTAAGAAAGTACTACCCGTGAAAAATCACGTGACATAATTAAATTAATATAAAGGTCGAGACTGTGTACTTTGATGGCGCGACCCTTGCATGCAGCCTGAGCCGCGCGTTGATGGACGTGTCACACTCGGCTGCCTATGCCTCATTAGCGGCTAGTTAGTGTTGTTATAATGACTGAACAGGGAGAGGTGTCCGATTGTTCGTATTGGTGATTTACCAGGAGATACTTGGGGGTAATAATGGACACATCGGGTTCCTTCTTGGCGCATGTAAAGGATGTGTCTGAGCGAGCAGCAAATTTTGTCTAAGAAGGATATCTAGACGTAGTGCCGTATATCTAGCCCTGGTCACATTTGCAGTGAAGGTTTAGGCGCATAGATTTAGATATGCGATTGTGTCCTCCGCCTTGCCGCGGGGGAGACATAGTATGTCTAAATCTAGCCAGATCAAATAAACGCCTAGCCAAAGGTGCCTTCTGCTATCGTAGACGAACGCATACAGGACGACCTTTGCGACGAGTGTTGCGCTTCCAGTGCTGGCAGGAGTCTTGCCTGCTGATCTTTTGGTCCTAGAAACGGAGGCTGCTGCTCGTTGAGAAAGGGGCTGGAGTTGTTGCATCATGACCGCACCTTTAGGCCCTCAGACACGATAACTTCACAGAACAGTGTACGCGGCTTAGGCGTGAGACTCGCTTAGGAGTCTGGCAAGAGAGATGGGATATAGCAACACAGGGGAGGTGGACCTACTTCTTACTTCCCTCTGTATTAGTTTGAGTTTGAGATAGGCGAAGAGGCTGTCCTCCGGTGTTGGACCATTTCGCGATGCAAATGGTTTCGGTAAGAAGCAAGATGTTTGACTTGGGAAATGCTAGTGACAAGTGGTGTGCACGTAGCCGCGTGCAGACATCGAAGCACCTACTAAAAAAATTTCCCATTCTAAACGATACATAGTCGGGAGAATGTGATAGGTGGAGTTTTTTTTGGAAACGCTGACGTTCTCAGGAATGCACACAACGTATCGTGCTTCAGATCTTTTATTTGGGTGTAGGTATCCCGCTGGGAAATTCTTAGGGGCCTCAACGGGGGGTGTAAGTGTTGTGTGCTGTTCTTTCTTTTACCAGCTCTTTTCATGTAAAATCCAGTGGATAAGATAGGCATGATGATAGATTTTTAAACAACATTCTATAATGTAGGGTATACGTTTAATTTTACTGAAAAAACATTATTTCACTAATGAACTAAGTTTTTACGCAAATAATTGCATTTTCATCTATCTATTTTTAATTTCGCGTAAAAGCGCCCGCAGCTTGTGTCTATTATGTCGTCTACGTGACCTCAAGCCTAAGTAAACATTGCATTGTGTCTATGAAAACAGTTAAAAGATACGGTGATGGTTACTTAGGCGTGACGTCATTCGCTCTGACCGGTGTTTTAATTACAATGGTGGATTGCATTATTTTATACTTTTATTTTATTGAAAATCTTATTAATATCAATGTGTATAAGTATTAAAACTGGATAATTTGTTAAAATCTTTTCTAAATATATTCTTCTCTAAAATCAATATTCTTTAATTCGTTTATACTGTTAACATGCCTTTTATTTGCTATGATAAAAAATGTACCTTAATTATATTTAAATATGGATCTATCAGGGATGATAATTAACTGTTAGTAGATAATTAGTGCAGGTAAAATTCAATCACGTAAACTTATCTAAAAAGGTGTATTAACCATGCAAAAGAAAGTGCATGAATACGGACGAAGCCTTGTTAGGGAGTTTAACCAACGAACTCACCAACAGGCTGTTTCCCCGCTGGATTGGACGGAAAGAATGGAGTACCACATTTTTCTGTCCTTCACACATCCACATCCTTGTATTCATACCCCACATCTTGTCATTCAAGCTCGTTGGTTTATGAATAAATAAATATTACAAGGTTTTATTTATAGTTTTGTTATTTATAATTGAATGATTTAATAGAATAAAATGTAAATAACATTTTTCACGTCACGAATTAAACGTTGTTTAACCTCTTGCACGCCACACGATAAACTTTGCATGCGAGCGAAGCGCGCAACCGTTTTAAGTACCCATGTGTGAATTTATACCAGCGCTTTATGGCGATATGCAAAGATTGGATATTGTGGAAGCACATGAAAAGTCGTTATCTCTTATAATTTCCACGCTGGGAAAGGGTTATTCTAGATAATGTCGTTTTAAACATGATTCACTCAGGGTTACATTTTTAGCACGCATTTAATATGAATCATGATTTCCAGAACCGTGGTTTCAAGAATGAACTTATTTATTAATTTAAAACAATGAAGTTAATCAATTAAAAAGATATGCAAAAAAAATCTTACGAATGACTTTTGTACGATCTCCGAGACTAGACTAGACTCCAAATGACCAACTGCCGCCATTACGACATGAATCTCTTTGGTAGTCAGTAGTTCTCGAAGTACGTGCTCAATGCTATGCATCGTTTTCCTCTGACATGTCTGGAACTGGTGCTTCCCCTTACTCGTTTCGCCTTAACACGAGCTTCTTAAGACTCTTCTTCCGCTTGGTTTGTTCTGGTAACGTATCTAAAGTTTGCAAGGATCCTTCTCCTGATTGTCTTCAAAAGCCTTTTGGTAATCCTTCCTATAGATTAAACATTCGCCCAACGGTCCGCATGATACACAGCATCCGCCGCCAGCGCCGTATCTCGAAAACATTCAACACGTTTCTTATATTTTACCAAACGTATTTTTTAGGGCGAACCAATTTCTCTAGTTCTTTGTCAAACTGGTCGTCGTGACTATTAATTTTGCTATTCTCCACGATTTAAAATGGTTCATAAACTCGAAAAAATCTTCGTAGTCTCTTTAGTCTTCTTCATTCTTCAAATGAGGTTCGAACTGAACGACGCGACAGTAAGGTCTATCATTATAAGGCGGCCCTTGAGCCCAATGGGCATGACTCTAGCTTCTCACATCGAGGGTTCCAGGTTCAATTCCCGGTGAGGTCACAATAAATCTACGTAATTCACTC
The DNA here is from genome assembly GCA_016648135.1 of Agrypnia vestita. NCBI lineage: Eukaryota > Metazoa > Arthropoda > Insecta > Trichoptera > Phryganeidae > Agrypnia > Agrypnia vestita. The sequence continues at coordinate 7,517 of JADDOH010023106.1, read as the reverse complement.
ATGTCTGGGTATTTTTACTCCCTTTATATTAACTCGTGGCGTCTGCTTGTCTTCTTGTCTGACGAAAAAACTTTGGATCCATTTTAAACCCCTTTCCCGTGATCCAATCAAGCTGAAACTTTGCAAACAGACTCGTGGCGACGATCAAAAAGATAAATCAAAATTTTTGTTTAAAAAAATTAATAAATTATTGGATTTTTAAAATTTTTAATGGTTTTTTCATACAACTTATTAAGTTAAGTTAGGTTAAGTGAAAAAAAAAAGTTTCAACTAGTAAATGAGAAAGGGAGCATAACAAAAACATAGTTTTTATGGGTTACTTTTTTATGATGTAACGACTTCAGTAATAGGAGTAGTTTTAAAAAAAGAATTATGTTTTTATACTTTTCAGTTGCAGATTCATTTTGTATTTTACGTCACAAATATTATTACTTTCTTCTTGTTTTCAATTGTATACTCTACCTCACAATATGTTATGAAATATTATAACTCTAAACAGGACCGCACACCCGCGTTCCCTACATTAACCAAATCTGAGGTCTTTGCGGCATAATTCATTACGACATGAATTTGCATATAATTGATTACGGTTTTAGTGTATTTCGGTCCATTTCAGGATCACGGATTCTTTCAGTGGCGTAAACCCGCAAACGTACCACCGGAGGGGCGAAATGTGTGTGACCTCTTCTACGTGACGCGTGGACCGTTAGCAAACGGAGTTTGGCGTTATAAGCGACTTATCATATAAAAAAATTCTGTGCGACTTACGAACCAAATTACGACATAAACAAAGATATTATTGATTTCAAACATGATACGACAGCGTTTGGTTATTTTTATTATCCATTTTCATTTTCAAATATGTAAAGATACATCGTTAATAAACTAGACCTCATAATCATAAGGGCGGCCCTTGTAGCCCAGTGGGAATGACACTGGCTTCTCACACCAAGGGTTCCGGGTTCGATTCCCAGTAAGGTCACAATTAATATATGTGATTTACTCAAGCCTGGATATGATGTGTTTCAAATGTGTATGTGAAAAATCCATTTTTGCCCCTTTCGCCTTTTGCTGTGACGCAAATGATCGAGATAAGGTGTTTTTTTATATGAACCGCTTTTAATTTATTAATTTTTCTATCATTAATAATTAATTTTTTCCCTGTTTCAGGTAAGGACCGTACATAGATTTCAAACACACCGGCAAACAGAAAAATCGTAAGTATTTTATCTATATGTCATGTATATCTGTCTGTATCTACATGTCTGTGTATACATATATCTGTCAGTAACCAATTAACTGTGTTTTCGGTCCCATCCATCATCAAGTGATAATATCTCTGACACCTACCTTACAAATTAAGAGAATTATTTTCCCTACTGCCCATTTACTAATGAAACTCATTTAAGACCTTAACTGCTCTAGAAGTCTAGAAAATATAAATTTTTATTCATATTTGACATAAAACTATGATTGTGTAAAAATGTAACTTGTATTGAAATGTAAATCAATATCATACCTTTTGATTTCTATTGAGTATAAATATTTTTTTTAACGGTAAACGTGTCGCATATTTACTTACTATTTCCAAACTTAGCTAAACACCCGTCCTTTGAAAATAGGACTAACTTGCTGGTGTCCTGGAATAGGGCTCTTATTAAATACACTACACTTATACAACACCATGATGATGAAATAGTAATTTCTGAAACATGTTGGTGTAAATACCGGTATAAATCTAGATATATACAAATAAAATAATCAGTATTTTTTTAAAAATGTCAATCTACAATGGTGCTCAATCAATTGAAAAAATATAATTATGTTTGGCACTTAAAATTGAGTGACAGAAAAACGGAAAATCTATGAAATAGTTCACTGGATTAATATATTTACAATATTAAAACATACCTTCTATACAAAATAAATAGTATTCATTTTTTCGCTACAATATATATTTTTATTTATATTTATACACCGGAAAAATATCAGCAGAATGATGGAGAAAAATCTATGCAAATCAATCGAGCACATGTATTCAGGAATATTTAATTATTAAATTAATGTATATTATAGATGTCTCACGGAGGCGAAACTGTATTTTTATAGGAAAGTTAGTATAGAAGTCATTTTTTGGTGTATATAGGACTTATGACCTATCGTATGTTTGGCTTAAGTGATCACTTTACACATATGTAATGTTCACCATTTCCACCCATGTCTACTAATTTTTTGGAAGTTGTATATATTTGAATTGCATGCCACACTTCACATGTGTGCACTACAGTTCTGAAAGTTTTGAACAAACTTTTTAATTTAATTATTCATTTATACGTAAAAGCTACGATGTAGCATAGTGTAAAATAAATGCCAGAGTAAATATAAAAAGAGTAAAAGATATATAATTTATAAATAAACTTTAGAAAATATCACTGAAACATGAATCCTCTATTTGTGAATGGTCTAATGATCATTTATATGTGTATTTTTCCAATTGCACTATTTTAACAATGATAAATAAGTTATCATATAGAATCAGCGAACAAGTGAGATATATTCGTTGTTAACGTCAGCAAAACCATTTAAAACAAATTACGCAACAGATCCTCTTTCGATTAATCTTCGTGTCTTTCGTTCAGTGGGAAACCACGGTCGAGTGTATGGTCTTGGTGCCGCCGCTAGCCGTTAGCGTCGCGAGGCCGGCCGAACTGATCCGACGCCGACGCCGACGCCGACGCCGACGCCGACGCCGACGCCGTTCAGCTTCCGTATAATTTACGGCGCCGCTCTCCCCGAATGACAGCGTGATGTATGGCACTGCACCAGGGCTGAAATGCCTGTCACTCGAAATTCTGCATTGACACAAGTGCACTAGAAATGATTTTTTAATGGCTTGATGAATGTGTGTTAATTAATAAACTCGTTATGCATTTAACACAGCGCTTTTTATAAATATACTATTTTCTTTACTATATTAATCACATGATTATTATAGTATTACTTACGTACTTACGTGGTGGTATTACTTACGTTTTAATGATTTGTTGAAGTATCTGCTTATGTATACACTCTACACATAAATATACGCGCTGGATAAAAACAGATGAACCTAATACTGAATGAGTTAATTTTTTTTGAACAAGAATAGCGTAGAATTTTATTTTCTTCTGGCGTGAAGCAATTGGCTGTCGTGTGCTTCTGCTATTACATGTTTAATCAAAATTGTATTCATGATGCCAGCTTCTCTATGTGGTGCCTGTACATAGACAAACATTATATAATTAAAAAAAAAAGTTATGCCACTTATATAAATGAGTAAATGAGTAATTAATATAAATTATGGGTAGGTGCAGAAATTGACAGATAATTTATAGAGACGAAGCCTTTTATTATGGGAAATCATTTTTATTGGACATCCACAGAGCTTACGACCAATCTTCGCTGGCTTGAGTGATCCCTTCTAACGTTAAAAAATTATGGAAGTCTTATTTTTTATCAGCGGCGATATCTATATACACTCTCCCATGGGAATCACAAATTTTCAATAATAGAAAGTGATAGCGTTGTTGCATCAAATGTGTAAAATAAGTTACAAAACTAACATGTAAAATAATAAGTTTAAGATGTATTTGGTGGTTCGTGATGTGTGGTTGTTCTCGGGTAGAATCGGTGAATGTTGCATTGTGTAAAGTGATCACTCCAAGACAGGTCGTAAGCCTTGTTGATACCCAATAAATAAAGACGCTTTCTCATATAAATAGCTTCGTCTCTGTGAAAAATCCATAATTTATCAGAATTAATAATTATCCCTCTTTTGAACAAAATACAGTCATTCAGTTCTTAGAACATACTTATAAAAATATTGTGAATAAATGGGTGCCTACGCATTTATTAAATTAAATTATTTTACATGGTCCAAGTTTTTTGAAACCTACACGGATGTTAAATTAGGAAATACTTATAATAATAACGTATATTTTTTATTGTGTACTAATTTCAAATATCATAACTATTAACGTTATTCAACAGAATATTACATACCTATCTTCAAGATAATAAGTTTAATAAGATTTCAAAATTATTTATATCCATTTAACTACAATAGTATTACGTTACTAATGAAGTATCTTAATATGCTATCAGTACACTCGTATGCATTAAAATATTTGATTTGTTTTTTTTACCTTGCAACATTAGACTGAAACTATTATAATGAAATAAAAAAAAAGTTTTAGTGTTTTTCGCACATTGGACAATAAATAAATTATGCATTTTTTTATGTGGGAAGATATGTTAAAAATTCCGTAAGTGTCATATATTAAAATATTGTGTTTGTTTCAATATCCTAAGATAATATGTAGATGATTTAACCAAAGATTACAACACTATTTTATGCTATAAATAAAACTTAATTACTTTCTCTAGGAATACAATGTATATTTTAATGTCTTGGAGGAATGCTTCATATAATAATACAAAGACTTTGAAACATCGTAATTTACGGAAATGTCTGTACGCCAAGATGTTAACCTCCATTAAGGCACAAGGTAATACAGCGGCAGGTAACAAAAGTAGTTAACACGGATCAACGCCATTTTATGTTATGATGTTGAATACAGAACTTCCACAGAATAATGCCTGACGCCATCCTTAGCCGAGAAGCGAGATGTTGAGCTTAATAAGTGATTAGCGGCACACACGTTTGATGAAATTTCATTTAATAAATTCGTCAGAGTTCAGAGACAGCGACACGGATACCAAATTAACACCCACCTCCTCGAGCTGTGTGTGCTCCTGATACTTTCATCGTTGGAAATGGTGTAAAGGCAATTTTCATCATTTTTCATTTCATCTCAAAAGCCTGAAATTTTGATCAAAGACCATTTCAAATTCATATATTTTACAAACCGCGACTTGATGGAAGTTCTGCATTATTTATTATTTTATTTACAAAACATGTGATGGGAGAACTTTTAACGATCTCTGCTATTTCTTGCTGCATTTTCGCAGCTTCAGCAATCCCGTTGTGTGCACTTTTCTCAAATGGCTTTCGAAAGTAGGTACTCGTCTTATATTTGAATTAGTAGAACATTAAATAATCATGGCTCAATTTCGTGCCGCACGGACTTGAATCGAATGACCCAGTTTTCGGTCTACCACCCAAATTGCTCCTTTGGGTGTTAAAATTCTCCACAGGATCTCATAACATATTCTATATATTCACGAAATAGCTTCCATCCATCTTAGGTTAGCAGTGCTTTCCGTGAGGTAAATCTTAATGATGTAGGAGCTGCACTATTTGATGTATGCATACATACCATCACAACACGCCTCGTGAGGTTAAACGGAGAACAATTAAGGATGAAAAAGTAACCCTTAAAATCCAAGTTTTTACAATACTTCCTTTCTCATTTTCGGGTTTCTTGTCTACCATAAGCGTCGGAATCTCCATACAACTTACTGAATTGTATGAAAAAACCATTAAAAATTTAAAAAATCCAAAATTATACTTTAATTTTTTTTTTTTAATTGATAGATCTCCTTGATCGTCGCCACGAGTCTGTTTGTAAAGATTCAGCTCGATTGGATCACGGAAAAACGGTTAAAAATCGATCCAAAGTTTTTTCGTTAGACAAGCAGACGCCACGAGTTAAAAGAAAGGAAGTAAAAAAGTAACCCACAAAAACCAAGTTTTTATTATACTCCCTTTCTTTGTAAAATATAACAACAATTAAAGACGAATTAAAACATATAACATAACACTGAACTTACAGTAATTTAATATGTTTCTAAAATGTCAGATGTTTTGAGCTTTGATAAGAAACTTCATGCTTTGAAGATTAAATTCTAAAAACATTTGTCAGTCAATTTAGATTTTCGAAATTCATAGTGAAGTACCTATTATGTATACCGACGGAGTAATTCTAATTTAGAAAATATTCCGCGACTTTATCGGTCCGCCGTTGCTAGTAAGCAAACTTTTCTAATGATTCCAATTTGAAAAAACCAATAAAATTTGTAAAAATCCGATATTATACTATAATTATTAATTTTTTTAACTAAAATTTGATAGATCTTCTTGATCGTCGCCGCGAGTCTACTTGTCAAGTTTCAGCTCGATTGGATCACGGGAAAAGGGTTAAAAATCGATCCAAAAATTTTCACCCGGCAAGCCGGCAAGCAAGCAGACGCCACGAGTTAATATTAAGGGAATAAAAATAATTCTAGAGCGTAATTTTTGACTGAACTAAATTTTTTTTCTGATTATTCTAAGTCTTTTAAATTTGACTTCTCAAATTTTACGCGTCACATATCTTTGTTTTTTTATGTAATTTTTTATTATGTAAGTAATCACAGTTGCAAATTAATTTATGTGTAATTACAAATATTTTGTAATTACACGTTTTGACAAAACAAGAAATACAAAAAACAATGATCACCCAAAACAGTTTGTATACAACAAATGATCCTATTAAAACAAACGATCCTCTTTTCAATAGATTTTTTTAAATATAATTTTTCGTCCGATTTATCGAAAATCATTAGGCACTGAAGTCTTGGAAGAAAAATGTTATTGAGTAATATTTCAAACGATTTGTTTGATTTTACTTGTTGGTCTATTGGTAAAGACACTCACCTAGTGATTTGTACTCGGGAGTTCGGGCTTTATTCAACGAGTCTAGAAAGTTGGTTCTCTTTTTATAGCAGTGTGTTTTTTATCATGGTTTGAAAATAATAACTTTTCAATTTTCTTTCATTATTCAAACAAGGTTAAACGTTAATAAAGCAAATCTGCTGTCCCTTACTACATATCTTAGCGCTATATCAACAAGCATGTAGATATATATTTATGTATAGTGAAAATAACAAACTATGTATTTACAGCGCCACCAATATTATTAGTATAAAATCTTCACTTGCATTTGAAACAGTCTATATCAGTGATAATCGAAAATGATACATGCGTACGTGGGTACATCTCACGCCTACTACAGTGATGAATTAACGATGATTCGGTCATTTATATTGACGGTTAATTGACAGATGCCCAGCCGCTAGTGCAGCTGCATGCATTGCACCCTTGGATGCTTGCCCAATGTCCTGATAATGTCTATTAATGACCATTGGCGTATACATTAGTTTCCAGCCTGGGGTCACGACTGTAGTATATCGGTGTATTTGCGAGGTCAATCAATAGTACGGAAATTCATAAAAATATTTTACGTATTGTGACTTTTTGATATTCAAATTTTTAATATAAAATCACTGGTGGAAAAACACTTAGTGATTCTCACTTATAGAAGTATAGTATAGTAAATATACTATATATATATATATATATATTGTAGCTTGTTGGTCTTGTGGTTAGGACACTCGCCTTGTGATCCAAAGGTCGCGGGTTCGAACCTCACTCCAGACTAGCAAGTTAGTCCAATTTTCATAGCACAAGCGCTTAGCTTAGTTTGAAAATAGTAAGAATATTGATGTGACACGTATTCCGTGTTCGCATCTCTATT